>PVKA01034049.1:0-23950 GCA_004027165.1 Ctenomys sociabilis | reverse complement strand
AAGGGCCTAGGGACAGAGGTGAGAGCAGGTAGAGCCACTGCAGTGCAAATGCAGTATGAAGGTTGTAAAGTCACTGAGAAGACACCAGTGTCTGATGAAGATAATAACGGAAGTGAGAATGTATTAAATAAAAACTGGGCTACTTTTAATATCACATTTGCTTGTTACAGGGGTCCTATGACATGGGTGCTAAACTGTCTTCTATGACTTCGGGTCATGGCAAAATGAGATAACTTACTTCGCTACGCATAATGGGAGTGAAGTATACACCTCCATATACACCTTCAATCTTACAGAGGTTCAAAATAACAAGTTTATTAATGATGTTGAATGTTTTGTTTTATCTGAGCTAACACAATTTGGATTTCTGAGTAAGCTGGAGGTTTGCTAGTAGACAAAGCACGCAACTCTGACTAGTCGATGAAGACAGGTGGAATTAAAAGGATATTAAAAGTTAAAGGTACTACAGTTCTTTTGATTTGGGATTCTTTTTGCCATTTCATTATTCAATAATGTAAATATAAAGTACATTGAGTAAAGTCACAGATGTATTTATAAACACAAGCTGCCCCTTTATTACTCTAACACCATGTTCTAAATTCACTCACTGAATCAGGGCACCCTAGACATTTAATAATAAACCAATTTCTCACTCTGTCCTACTATGAAATCCTTAAGACACTCAGAAAATAGCAGTGCTTGGCAGAAAGTTGTGTATATATAGATAAAGCATGTGTTTTATTAGATGTATAGAATTATCTGTTTAAAAATTGGCAAGAAGTTGTATTTGTCATTATTGTAAAGTCCAGATTAAACTTTACCTGTAGGGCTGGGGAGATGGCTAAGTGGAATAAGCACTTCCTTGGCAAGCATGAGGGCCTGAGTTCAATCCCTGGTTCTGCAAAATAATAAATAAATAAATAATAAACTTTACCTGTAAGTTCAGGAAACATTTACAGTGCACACAAATTGAAGTCACTTGCAGGTCATAATGACCTTTCCGATAGACACACACATGCTCCTCACCCTCTTGCCATCTTTAAAGCCTCGTCGTGAGAGGCAATCTCCTCCATCTCGTTCTCTGCTCTTGTATTCTTTAAAATATTTGCCTGAAGTGCTTCTCTGGGCACAGTAACCAGAAGGAACTCAGAGTGACTCAATTTTCGGACTATAATGAGTCATCCATGGAGTGTGAATGTGACTTAAGTTGTCTAATCAAAGGATTCTGACTGAATTTGTAAAGCTGGAACTGAGGAGTAGAAACCCTCCTTTCTTTGCTCCCCAAGTCAAGGGCTTCTTTTGACTGTGGTTCCAGAGGGTATAATCAGCCTGAAAAATTGAAATGGTCACAATACAGGAAGCAGAGAACAGACGTGGGATGAAAAGCCCTGCTAACATTTGAATTCCAGATTCTAATCATACACCTTCAATCTTACAGAGGTTCAAAAAGGACAAGTTTATTAATGATGTTGAATGTTTTGCTTTATCTGAGCTAGCACAAGTTGTGTTTCTGAGTAAGCTGGAGGTTTGCTAGTAGACAAAACACGCCAACTCTTACTAGTCAATGAAGACAGGTAGAATTAGAAGTCCAATGCGCTATCCATTGCACTACAGAGCCTACTCGTGACAGGTAGAATTAAAATGATATTAAAAAGTTGATTGAATCCTTGCTCCACTCAAAGAGCCATACTTAGAAACATCATATCCAGCATCAGTGTCCCAAAATACAGCACATAACTGGATTTCTAAAGACACCTTTGCTGTCATCCTTAGGGACACAGACACTGCAGGTTTGCAGTCAACAGAACCTGAACTCTGACATCCTTGCTTCTAAATATTGGATGTCAGTGTCAGCTTCTTTGCCAGGATAGATTCTTCACAGCATGTGCTTTTTTTGCACTGCTCACTTCCAATTCTGTGTTTGGCAGCAGCGCCTCTGATGATGGAAGTTATGCACCTTCATTGTAAGAGAAACTGGGAAAACAAATAGTGAGGTTTATTAAAGTATCCTGAATGGCAAAAAAAAAAAAAAAAGCTAGAAAAATGTTGGTCACTTGAAAGAATTAAAAATATCTATTATAACATGTGTTATTACACTCAAATATGTCCTCAATAGAGCAGTTTGTGGATTGAATTGTGTCTTGCCATAAGATATATTGGAATCCTAACCCTAGAACATGGGAAAAACTTTATTTAATATAATTAGGTTCTTTGCAGATACTAATTAAGATGAGGTTTGATTGGATTAGGCTGGGCCATTAATCTCATACGATTGATGTCTTGATGCAAAGAGGGAAATTCAGGGGTGGGTGTGGTCACACAGCCCTGTAATCCCAGCATTCGTGAGGCTGAGGCAGAAGGATCATTGGGAGTTCAGGGTCATTTGGAGTTCAAGATCTGCCTGGGTTACATAGTGAGCAGAAGGCCAGCATGAACTGTGCATTGAGACCCTGCTCCAAGGAAAAGATAAAAGGGGTAAATTTGGATATAAAGATGTAAACACATAGAAGATTAGACCTTGTAAAGATGCAGGTGGAGTAATGGATCTACAAGCCAAGAAAGACCAAGGCTTGTGAATGGCAGCAGAGGCTGGAAAAGGGAAGGATTTTCTCCTAGCATTCAGTGATAACATTGGCTTTACAAATGTCCTGAGTTCTGACTTGGGGCCTCTACATGTGTGACAGCATACATTTTCGTTAATGGGTTCAATTTCTTTAGGGGAGTTATATCTAAGCAGACTTGCAGAAGAGGAGGTATTAGAAAGAAATTCTGTGACTGGTTAGTAGGTAATGTGTTTTTCAGGGTATACCCATCAGGATCCACATTTGTAAAAAGAATGAGAAGAAAAAGGATGCATCAGAGTGAGAATTCAAGTCATGATGCTGGTCTCATTCATCCTATGAGTTATCTGAGGTTCACCTGAACCAATAGAGTTCTGTCCTCTTCAGTCACTCATTGGCTGTGGCCCTTCTAGGAAAAATGTGACCCTGACCCTGCAGCTGAGTCAATCCTGAAAGTAGTTTGCAATGAAAGGTATCTGCTAACGGTATTCTCGGTTGTTGGGACATCAAATCCTTCCCTCATAGGGATTCTGGTGGATCCCCTTGTGTTACCATGGCAATCATCAATTAGGTTAAAGTAACATGTAGTGAAACCGTAGTGCCAACCCATACTGATGACATGCATAAAGACTTGAGGTGCAGTAGATGCTCTCTAAAGTAAAGAAACTGTAAGAGGTAGTAAAAGTGGCCACGTCTAGAAGTACAGTTCATGTAGGGAAGCAAGGATCATCTCATAGGGTTCTTAAGTATATATCTTATTTTAGGTGCAATGGAAAGTCATAAAAATGTGTTTCATAAAAGTAGAGGTGACAGGTTTAATTGACATTTCAAATAATCAATAATAGCCTCAGTGTATAAAATAATGCAGAACATGAGAGTGGTTAGGAAGCTTTCCCCTTACAATCCCCAGAAAGAAACAAGAGACCTGGGTTCGAAGCAGTAGGATTCACGATGGGGGGGGGGGAGTGTAGTCTCCAGAGGTGTAGAAGGAGCAATTGAATGTAGACAGTAATAGAAGTAAAGATGGCAACAATGTCTTCAAATTTTGAGCTGAGATGGAGAACTTTAAAACAAACAAACAAACGAACAAACAGAAAATCAGTGAGCCCAAAGTAGGGATTCAATTTTGGCCACGAAGAGACTGGTCTTGATGGGAAGTACCAGGATAGGCCCATCACATGTATTTTATGAAGCTCATCTGAGGCATCTGACCTGAAGGTAAGTAAGTGAGAGATTTTAACCAGGTCCATTGAGAGGATGAAGTAGAAGAAAGATGTTGCAATGTGAAAAGGGCTTCAGAAATGCCAATGTTAAAGGACCTGAGATTGAGTGCTGGGAGGGGAGAGTTGAGGTAGGAGAAGTCCAGGGCCTGCATGTAGGCACTTTTGTGTTTGTGCTGGTGGTTTTGGTTTATGGTTTTCAAACTTCAGTATCAACAAAGGAAATATTACTCCTCCTTTAATTATTTTCCTGATACAAATGACATTACGGTCTGAAATGAAAAATTTGGATAACCCTCTTGAGTGAATTCTTGTTCAGTCTGTACAGCAAAGCAATTTAGAACATGACCTTTCCTAAAAATAATAGAAGTAGACTGTGAAAGGTCAGGAGGTATTTTTAAACTTTTTGCCATCAGAGGATTGACCTAATTACTGTGCAAAGAAGCCAAGTGGATAAAAATAAAAGACTAACAGATTATTCGGTACTTTTAGTGCAAAATTAAAAGTTAATAAGTCCAGAACAAAAGATTGAATGCCTCTGCCTTGCCAGAAGACTTTTATACCAAGATTTTATTTTATTTTATTTATTTATTTATTTATTTTTGTCTTTTTGAGACAGGGTCTCACTATGAGGTTCAGGCTGGCCTCGAGCTCACTTTGTAGCTCAGGCTGGTCTCGAACTCACAACAATCCTCCTGCCTCAGCCTCCCGAGTGCTGGGATTACAGGCATGCGCCACCACGCCCGGCTTCATATACCAAGATTTTAAATATGGACTCTGCTGGAAGGTGAAGGACGCATGAAGGAATAATATTAGTTCTTTATACAGAAGAACATACAGGGTTGCGGTGAGCTTCAGCACACAAGGGCTAATTTGGTATCTTTGTGTGGCCTAAGATGTATGCCAGCTAAGCCTTTTCAAATAAGAACACAATATTATTATGCAAGAGAGACTGTTTGCACACCTACCACTTTCCTCTTTAGCTAATCAATAGAAGCAAAAAGCCTGAAAGTCATTACCCACAGTGATCTTCCCAATGAACAGTAAATCAGAACCTAAGGTTCTGGCTCTGTAATTGTGGACTAAGAGTTAAGTCACCCTGGACAGTGCGATAGGTAAAACCTCAGTCCTTAACACTGGAACTTAGTGCACTAACTGGCACTGCAGGGGGGAAGGTGCTTACAAATTCCCCCCTTGGGCAGCCACAATGAAAAATTCTAGTTCAAAGTTCAGTAATTTAGCACAATATGATAGAATTTATCTTTACTCAAAGGAACATGTGACACTGGAATTCTATGTACTTTTATATACATTGTTTTCACATTGGTTTTATGTGATTCTGTTTTATATACATTGTAATTGTCTTTGTTCAGTAAGTGCTAGGCGAATACAAGGTTTTACCTACAATAGCCTACAATATTTTTTATTTTTACTACCTGAGTTTTTCATAATGAATGGTGTATTAAATTGGGAAAATGTTAGCAATTGATATGAATGATTAAGTTATAATTATTAAGAACAATTATATGAATTTTTATAAAACAAAAACTGAAAGCAGAAATTATGAGCTAAAGTTTGAGAAATATCCAGTAGAAAATAGTTAAACAGAACTTCTGCATTTGTTTCTGCTGCATTCTAAGTCCTCCCTAGGAGCACATGAAACTTCTGAATCAGAGAGGTGAATACTTGTTTGCTCTTAGCTCAGTAACTTTAAATAAAAGATGCTGGCAGAATGTCTGGAAAGTGTCCACAGCGCTGCATTGTCCTCTATCCCCTCAGTGTTCTGCATGAATTGACCAGGACAGGTACATCTTCATCTAAAGAGAAGGGTAAAGAAAAGGTTCCTTTCTTCCTTCCTTCCTTCCTTCCTTCCTTCCTTCCTTCCTTCCTTCCTTCCTTCCTTCCTTCCTTCCTCCTTCCCTCCCTCCCTCCCTTCCTCCCTCCCTCCCCCCCCTGTCTTTGAGCTCACTTTGTTGCCCAGACTGGTCTAGAACTCACACTGATCCTCCTGCTTCAGCCTCCTATGAGTTGGAATTATAGACGTGCATCACCATGCAAGCTTGAAGATGGCTCTTTAGAAATGGAAGCATTTCCACCAGTGGGAGGGATGAAAGCAGCACAGGTGCTTGCAGTGGAGCAGGTGTGGGCCACAGGGGATGGGAGCTTGCCTAGAACCGTTTCACAGGGACAGTAGGTAAGGAGGTTTTCTCAGATGACTGAAGGGTATGAGAGGCAAGCACTTTCCTGTGTGAAACTGTAGGGAAGCCAAGCAGCGGGCTATAGCAGTGCTGCTTGCCTCAGAAGTAGACAAGTGTTTGTGAATCTCCAAAAAGCCCTAAATCAACCAAAATATGTGCTCTGATGGAATGGAAGCCAGCTAATGGCAGAGCAAAATGAGCCAACCAAGCTGGACCTTGACTGTTCCTCTTTCCTTATCCTCCTCAGTTTGGAAGATTCAGAGGTGTTCAAGCCATAGTGGACCATGTAAGGAAAAAAGGGAAACAAAGTCAGATGGTTCCTTCTTGCCACTTTTATACAACGTGTTGATGGGTGTTTGGGGCAGGACAGTAAATCAGTAAGAAGTTCAAGCCTGATTACTGAGAATTGCTGAAAGGACTTACCATTTGCTGCTGGCATAATAATAGTCATAGAATAAAACAAAATCTAATAAGCCATGAAAATTACATAAATGATGAAGTCAGTAGACAGAAGGTCAATGTCACTATTTTCATTTTTATGTATGTAAACAGTAACTAAGTAAAGGCTGAGGAATTCTCAAAATAATACTATTTATAAGAAAATCAGGGAGAAAAAGAAGAGAAAAAATGACAACAAAGCCCTCACTAGCCTTCTACTTTTGGTACATAAGCAACTAGATTTTAGAAAAAAAAATATGTTTGTATTTATAAAAGTAAACAATTGGTGATATCCTATGTCCAACAATAACAGAAAACTGTTATGACACATTGAAGAAATAAAACTTGGCAGGACACATTTAAAGAAGGGAGAAGAAATTGTATGGATATATGATGAAATGTAAATAGCCTTATTAATTCTTATTGCTATATACATTACAGGTTGTAGAATGATATACCCTCTGTGGCAATATTTGTTTAAAATCTGGTTGGCAGACTGTAAGTACTACAACAACTGTAGGCAGGAAAATGATAAAACAAATGAGTAGTGGCATAGAATGTGCTCTCCAAGTTGCTGAAACACATTATTAAATTAATTTATAAATCTGTTTAAAAAAATGACTTGTGGATAGTCCATCATCCTTTTGGTCTTATTGTTCTTATGTATATTATCTTGTCTCTAATAGCTATGTATTGTTATATAATTAAAATAAAAGGCTTTGAAGCATTTTCAAGCAAAGTAATGCAGAATAAATTTTCACAAGTTGTTTTTGTAAGCCACAGGGCTCTCACATCTTTCGGAAAGCTAAATATGGGCTTCAGTTCTCTCCACCTTGCTGCCAATTCCTTCAGGGAAATAAATAAAAGTTGCTAAATAACAATTTGAAAGAAAACTGTTTTTTTTTTTTTTCCTTGCCTGGAAAGGAGGGCAGCATCCCTCAAGTACAAGTTAAGTTTCTTTTTGCTTAAAAGTTGAAGTGCTTTAGTATATGTCTCCATTACCTTTCTTTCATTGCTGGGACAAAATACCCAACATCTAAAATTAAGGAAGGTTTATTTAGCTCCCAGTTAGTGGAGGTTTCAGTTCTTACTCGGCTGGCTCCAAGGCAGAAGGGCACATGGCAGAGAGCAGCAGTTCACGGCAACGGAGAACTGCAAAAAGCAAAGGGAGGAGCAGATGCCGTGGCAGCTAGTAAGCCTCTCTCCCTTCCTTGTACGTGTGCAGATCACCCATCCCCGAGTGGTGTAGCCCTCACACCCATAATCCCCCAATTGGGTCATGAATTAGTCACCATCTCTAGAAGCCGCCCCATGACCGCATGAAGCTTTGGGGAAACGATTAGACACAAACCATTACAATATACCTCAAAAAAGCAGAAAGTTTACAAAACTTGCCAGCTTTTTGTGTTTAGGTCTCTGATTTGTTCACAACATGGACTGTAAATTTTTGCTTGGAGAAAAACCTCATGAGGCTATCAAGTTTCCCTTCACTATTAACTGCTGGCCTGCTTTCCAACAACTCCAGAATGAGTCGCATAAAATTCCAGCATGGTTTATTCAACATTCACAGTCTTGTGCGCCTATTCATGTGTGTAAATAAAAATGATCCTTCCAATAATGTATATTAATTTTTAATTTCATATAAATGAAATTAAGCTGTGCACATGGTTTATGAAAAGTGTACTTCGTACTTTCTCCCAATATTTTGCTACACATAAATATTACTGCACACAAACAGATGCTGACACGAGCTGGGGAATAGAATTCATAAGTCGTAGGGAATGCATATGGAGCTTGAGTGGATACAGTTTTCAGTAGTGCTTGAACTATTTAGGATCCCACTCATACATACTATGAGTTCTAAGAGCTTTTCATTGGTTTGGATTGGATTGGATTGGATTGGATTGGATTGGATTGGATTGGATTGGATTGGATTGGATTGGATTGGATTGGACTGGATTGGATTGGATTGGATTGAATTGTCAGTCTTTTCGCTTTGGCCATCTCCATGAACCTGATATATCATGTCTTTGAATTTTTACTTTGCATTTCCTTTATTACCAGTGAAATAGAAATTATTTTATATGTTCAGTATTTATTTAGATATAGTTTTCAACATTTCATGTTCAAGTACTTTGCCTAGTATTTTTCCATTGGCATATTTCCTCTCAAAGAATTTCAGGAGTATATAACTACGTACACACACAGTGTCAAAACAGATCCATTCAGTTTGAGGTACTTATTACATTTGTCTACATAGCTTCTATACTTTGGGAAATGTCTTTATTTTTGATTTCTATGGGTTGTCTTTTTTACTCTCTTGATTCATTAAGCAGAAATTCATGAGGAATAAATTTCTAACAAAGTTAAATGATTCTGGATTTTTTTCTCTTTCTTCTTATGGCCATTTTGGTAATAAAAATTTACCAAGATAATGCCTTTTTAATCTAACTTTATGAATTCATTGAGATAATTTGCTCCTACTGCAATTTTGTAATTTTTAAACTACTCAGTCTACATTCATGAATCCTTGTTCCTGACACTGATAATTTTGCCTATTCAGTTTTACAAGAATTATCACTGTTCTGTTTCTTAGTAAATTCCAATCTTTAATTATTTTCAATCAGTGTAGTTTCTTGATTAATCAAGATAGGCCTAATTCCACACTACAGATTTCTAAATTTTACCTAGAATATGGATGACTTGTAATTATCTACTTGAAAAAAATGTTTGCATGTGCCTAAAGACATTAAATATAGTCATATGGAATACAGACTACACAATATCATATGACAAATAGTATGCCCTTGGTTTCCATTTTAAATTTTATACTGAATCTATAAATATTTTCTCAAATTCAACCATCTTATTATAATTTTAATCAATTTCTCTATATCATAAATTTTATATGTAGGGCTGAGAAATATGCTAATACTTAACAAACCATTTTGCATAAAATCATTCCTAATAAAATAGCTGAATAAACATGCTGGAGGAATTTAGGTCATGATTTCCACACTAATTTAATCAAAATCTAAGTAAGAAAAGAGAAGAAAGCAACAAAAGTAAACTTCATTTTTGCTTCAGATACGAAGGTGCACAGGATCTGTGGTTTTTAATGGGGTTGTTTTGTTACTTACACTTGAAATTGAGATTCCTTTCTCCCTATTTAGGCCCTGAACATCAAAAAACTTTCCCAGCACACTAGGATAGCTCTGAAGATAGACTGAAAAACAATATGCAGAAACAAAAACTAGGATATTTCTAGAAAATGTTATAGTTGTCAAGCATTTTCTAGAGTAGATTAAAACACGAGAGATAAAACTGTCAGGTCCTTCAAATTGAGAACGTCAGCCGTCTGCCTGTCCCCAAGCTCTCTGTCCTCTCTCCATGTCTTTCTCTGACCAAAAGAAAAAGAAAACTAGTCAGTCACTTTAGGGGTACGAGAGATGGATGCACTTAAGATCAATGAGGAAGAACTGAGAATTATAATTAGTATAATGATCAGCTGGAAGAAAATGAGGAAATGCCTGACTCCGGTCACAGGGAGCAGAGTACTAGAATCCTCTTGAATTCAAAGAAAGGATCAATAAAATTAGGCAGAACTGGATATAAGGTGGGGATGAAGGAAGGACAAACAGGAGGACCAGGATGAGGGCATGAAAAGCAGTTTTTAACTCAGAGCAAAATTATGGGCTTTGGAGTTTGTGTGTTTGCATCTTTCAGCAAACTTTTGCCCTGACCCCATCAAAAACAGTGTCAGTCTGTTTGTAAAATCTTGCACTACATGCTTCCCCTGGTATTGCTATAAGTGATTGTCCGGGTCAGGACACTGTTTCGTACTTGGGTCTTACATGTTTGGTTTTTATAATCTGTGTAGTATGATGCTACCAAAATGGTTTCTCTTCTCTATTATATTTAGGACATTGTGTATAAACTCTTCAGCATTTACATTTTTTTTGTTCCAGTCTGACTTACTTTCAACAGTATTGCCTGCAACTGTGTTTATTCTCCTAATTTCTCCACCCTTGATTTTAGCATATATGCATCTAACCTGCAACCCTCAGTCTCAGTATTTCAAGGCCAGCATGCAATAAATGGAAAGGAGAAAAGAAAGAAAAAGGGAAGGGAAAATATGTATGTACATACTCAGGATAGCTTGGATGATTGTACTCTTTATTTCTACTATTCTATTGAAAAGAACAGCCAGTGCTTTTCTTTTAATGTTTTAATTGATTTTTCCTGCTTATCTGAACAACAAAATTGAAGATAGCAATATGCAATATAACAGCTATTGTTGAATACCTATCGTCTTGTTTAGTGAAATTCTATATCATTTCTAATGATTTTTTTTCTTTTTTGTCTTTAAAAGTAAAAAAGAAACAAAAGCAATAGAGGTAAAGGTTGAGGTGTGGCTTTCAGGCAGCGCATGAGTTGTGCTGTCCAGGGACTTCCGTCTGAAGCAAGATTGAGCCCTGGAGGGATGACCAGAACAAGATGATGTGCGTGTGGCCTGACCCATTAATACAGTGATTCTCCGCCACAGAAATATCTTGCAAAACACCAAATTCTCCCCCAACCACCATCCTGAGATTTTTTTTTTTTTTTTTTTTTTTTTACTAAAATCATCTTAGATAAAGTCTCAGGCCAAGGTATGTTTCAAAAGATCCTGAAGTATTTAATATGCATTCGACTTCCATCGCATTATGAGAAAAACTTTATCTAAGGCAATGCGGTGTTCCAGGTATTTATCAAGAGCTGTTTTTAAGAGTAGGCTCAGTCTGAGCCAAGAAAACCAAACAAGTCCATTTTTTATGGGAGAAAACACCTTAAAGTGAGTTTTCCTCAGATAGCTACTGATCAGATTAGCTGAGAGTCCACAATAGGCCTCCGATTTCTTACTAGGGCAGAGGAATATATTCTAACTTCATTCTTCTTTATCTATTTTTTTTTTCTTCTTTAGTGATACTGAGAACTGAGCCCAAGGCCTTTGCAGTGAGATAAAGCCACACCCATTGTGAGTTTATGTTTTGAGACAGTATCTTGCCAAGTTGCTCTATTATCCAGGCTGGATTTGAAGTTGCTGTCCTCCAGTCAGTGCTTCCAGTGTGCCGAGATTACAGGTGTGTGCTAGACTTTTTGATATAGTAATTCTAACTGCACTATTTTCTCTTCCAATCCTCCCTCAGCTTTTTCTTCTTCAGAGACAAAATAACCCTCTTACTGAGGTATGTTACCTACCCATAACTCTGGAGATTTCTCACATGAACTTAAATTACGCTATGGAAAGAGCATTTTGTGGTAGGTATTAAGGTGTAATCACAAAATGATTAGATACTGACAGAACAAATGTGCTTAAACATTTGAAAATGTTTTCTGAATATAAACGAAATTATATTTGATCAAGTAGAAAGTCTTATGGAAAGAAAAAGAACTTAATGTGAGAACATTGTTGAACTGTCAGTTGTTCAATAAAAGATTTTGCTCATCTTGGCTGGATAGCTCAGCAGGTTAAAGTGCCTGCTTAGGTAGGCATAGCGACCTGGGTTTTGGTCCCCAGCCTGCCGTGCCAACCCTGGCATGGGGTGCTGGGATGGCCACTGAGACTGGGCATGGTAGAGTGCATCCGTAATCCCAGGACTTGGGATGCTGAAAGCAGGGGGGATCACCATGAGTCCGATCTATGTAGTGAAACCCTCTAGACCATGTACTAAATACATTTATACATACATACATACATATATATATATATATATATATATATATATTGCTCACACAGAAAGACTTTGCACAGATGTATTTATTCAGATTTTTTATTAAAATTGTCTTAATTCATTCAGTTGAGGTTTATCAGAGTAATCAAATATGCATTAAAAATAATAAAATAAACCTTACCAAATATACAAATTTTATTAAGACTTACAGATTAAGATGCAGAATTCGAAGTAAATGGACACAAGGCATTAAGAGGGCAGTGTTATCATTTTATAGGAAAAGGTTTCTGTTGACACAAAATGAATTTTTATGTATCATGCTAACTCAGAAGAGAACAAAAGAATTTGTCAAGAGATAGTATCAGCGTACTCAGACACATTCCAATCAATATCACATTTGTAGAACTTCTAGAAAGTTGTTGATCTAAGGCAGGAGAGTTTAGGCTAATTTATAATTTATCATCTTCACTGAAAAACTATCAAAACTGGTTTAAATATAATTAGGCAGGATTTTTGTTTTGGAAAATAGGTAAAAATTATCTTGTATGCCAAAGGTCTGCTCACAATAATGAAAGAATTTACCTTTGATTTGTTGATATTTTAAGTAGTTAATTAACATTAATTTTTAGAGACCTATGCCTCTGAGAAAATATCTTGTAATTAGTATCAAATGTACAGCTAGTGAATGAGTTATAATTTTAATTATTGAATACATATTGTGAAGGCTAATTATCAGTAGAGGATACAAAGAGATTTCCACTAAGTAGATGGGTTATAAGCTCAATTTTAGTACCATTTATATGCTCTGTTGTCGAGAGTTAAATTGCATGGTAACACAGCAAGTAGCATGGTAGCATAACCATGCATGCTTCCTAACAGGCATTGCACACAATTAGCCATTCATAGCAGTAGGCACAGGTAGCTCAAAAACACAGTGAAATTATAGCCTATAAAGAGCTAACCCTTTAAGAATGATTTTAATTTTTCTTAAAAGTAACTGTTTAAACAAGGTTGGGTACCACTGGAGAAATAAATGATTTTAATATGACGCTTGAATTTGTTACAGATAATCCAAGTTCATAAGAATCATGTCTATAAAGCTGTATTTGGAAAACATGATTAGTTGATTTTTTTTTTTTTTTTTACATGTATTGAGTACAGAGTCTACAATGTCTCATTACACAGATTGGACTCATAGTGATCCTCCTGTTTTCAGCCTCCCACGTGCTGGGATTACAGGCATGCACTTCCACACCCAGTCTCAGTCACCCTCTCAGCACTCCCTGGGGGTGGGGCTGCCATGGGATTTCAGGAACTGAACCCTGGTCCCTGCTCATGCCTAAGCAGGGGCTTTAATCCTTTGAGCTACTGGCCTGCCCTTGGTAGGTTCCTTTTAATCACATTTCTCTATATATTTACAGCTGTGGTTATTAATGTTACTACTATTCCCTCAGACTCATGGATTCCTGCTTCAATTGTCATTGACATATCCCTATTACCACCCTTTTCTTTTCACCACTCATGGCAAAGCACCTACCCAGTATGCTTATTCTAGCATATTCATGATATCTGACCTAATATTTGCTTGCTCAGAAGCCATTCATTCTTCTCCATTGCAAACTGAGCTTCCAGTTTAATCTCTTTTTCTTTGAAGGATCATAACATTACTAAGATTCATTTGAATTTTTAAAAAAAAATATGTAGGGGGCATAGGAAGGCAGCAAATAATACCAGATACCAAATTATATTTTTCTCAAAAGTATAATTTTCTCAAAGGTCTCAATAATGAAATTATTGTTAAGATAGTTTGAAAATTAAAAATAACAAGCTAGTCAAAACTAACAAATATAAACCAAAATAGCCCAGGGAAAATTCTGAAAATCATATAAGACCTTACAAAATAGGAAAAAAAGAAATTGCCTGTCCTCCACAAATAAAGGACAAATCTAGAATGTATGAAGAATTTAAAAAATTAGATCAACCCAAATAAAAGACCCAACCAAGTGCACAGCTCACACAAATAGACACCTTTTAGAAGAAATGAAAATGATCAATAAATACATGAAAAAAAAAGCTCGCCATCTCTGGCTATTAAAGAAACAGGAACTGAAACAGCACTGAGACAGTGTCTCCCTCTAGAAAGAATGCTTATTATCAAGAAACAAACAGTAACAAAAGCTACTGAGACTGCAAGAGTTAAAAAATACACTTTTCTGTTGTTAATGGTCCTATAGACTAATACAAGCATTATAGGAATTACTATAATGGAGTGGAGATCCCTCAAAATTTAAAACTAGAAATTCCTGATTGTCTTCCTGAAAGAGTTAAAGATATTGTATATTCATCTAAGTTTGTAAACAATTTATTTACAAATAATAAAGATATAAAAAATAAAAAGAAGGAAAGAAAGACGTATTATAGTGATAAAGTTGTACTCACGTTTATAGCAGTGCTATTCATAATAGCTAAATCTTGAGAACTATTTATATTCCCATGAACAGGTAAACAAAAACATGCAGTATTTGTACACAATAAAATACTAATTTGCCATTTTAATTTTTTTTAATTTTTAATTTATATTTATTTGTATTTTTTGGTACTGGGGATCAAACTCAGGACCTTAGGCTTACCAGGTAGCTATCTCACCTCATTCATTCATTCATTTATTTGGTACTGGGTCTCGCTAAGCAGCTTGGACTTGTAGTGATCCTCCTGTGTCAGCCTCCCCAGCACTGGGATTACAGGTATGTGCCACCACACCTGGTTTTAGGACCAGCACTGTGCACCCAAGATTCTGGGGCCGGCCCCTCATGCGGTATCAGGGATCAAACTCAAGGCGTCGCTCTTGCCAGGCAGGCGCTTAACCTATAGAGATAGCTCCCCAGCTGTACCCCACCATTAAGGAGAAAATAAACGAAGGGAAATGAGTGTACTTTGAGACCATAATGCAAAGTGAAATAAATCAAACACAAAAACTAAAATATTACATGGTTTTACTTAGAGAAACACAAAAAACTAAAGAGCAAAACAAAAGACTGGTGAAGCGAAGTACAGAAATAAGTGTTTTGCCAAATGGAAAGGGACCAAAAGATGAAGAAAGCGGAGAAGGAAAGAGTATGAAAAATGGAATTAAATCATCCTGTGCACGTGCACTAGCTCCCTAGGAGGAATGTGATCATTCGCTACTACAAATGCGTAATGATGAAGAAAAACTGAAGAAAAGATAAAAATGAATCAGTAAGCAGTACAATCAAAATGTGTTTTAGAGCAGTTTATGACCTCCTGCAGGAAACAAAAGAAAAAGTACCAGCTGAGCTTCTGTTTGCTGCGCCTGCGCGGGCGGGTGTGGGTTCTGATGTGGTTTTCTCAGCAGCAGCGTTTCGCAGAGCAAGAAACGCCCCTACTGCTGATCACAGTGGCCAGCTGCTGGCCTAGAGCTCGCCTTCCTCCTTATTCATTCGTATTCTCTCCACGCACACTCATACAGTGGGGGGAATGCCTGAACAAAGTCTTGAGACCAGAAAGCAGGCCAGCTCTCACAATCTACCTCAGTATAATTGGTTGCTTGTAGCCTTCCTGTTTCCGTAGTACACGGTGGTTAGAAATACAGGCTGAACAATGACGTCCTCAGTTGAAATCCCAAGTCCTATCCTGTTAGTTGTTAGTGTTCTGGTTAGACTTTGTAGCTTAATTCCTTCATCTGTAAAATGGTGATGATTCAGGGTTATTACTGGGAGAGCTCACTGGAAAAAGTGGACTTCAGCGGTTAGACTGATGTAGATTCTTGGATCTACCTGGTACACACTTCAAAACGTCACAGAGGACGTTATGATTCCCATGCAGTTGATGACCATTTCTTAGAATAAGTATCTTTGCCTCCTCATACTCATGCTTTTCCTTCTAATAGGCATGTTATTTCATTGTTCTGGGACTGCTGAACTCTAACCTACTCCTGTAGGTCTAATTCTAATACATACTTTCATATCTTTCCAATCTGTTTAAGTGGTGGAACTTTTCTTCCACTTTCTCCTGAAGTAGTCTCCTTTCTTCTGAGGTTCAAGTTTCAGATATATCCTTTATCAATCCACTGTTGTAGATTAGCAGTTATTTAAAATGCAGCAAAACGTCACATAGACTAGAGTTTATGGATGTCTGATGATAAAACAAACCAGAAAAGACAGAGATGGCTGGTGTGTCCCTACTTTGCACTGCAGTCATATGGTAAGCATACTTCAAGGTTTGGTAAATTAAAAAGAAATCAAGTGATTCTGGCCCTGCTTCTAAATAAATAGAAGTTAATGTTACAAATACGTTTACTTCTCCAAGCCCAGGTATATGCCTGTCATTTTCAACAAATAGCTGATGATTTCACTGACTAGTCAGTGGTCTGGCAGCTGGCACTACAGCTTAGATTCAGCCATGTTTATCATGAAGATCGATCTGTGTTCTTGACCACTATGGTAGGTGATACTAGTTGCAGAATTCAATTTCTCTCATCCTGTGAAAATCTAATTTATTTCAAGTTTATTTTATTTCCTGTGGAAACAATTATAGATCTGAGGGAAATATTCAAGCTTACTTTTTCTTATACTTACTCAATGCACGAACCAGGTAATTTCACCATATATATTTGCATTTCCTACATGCATCATTTTGCAAATAAAAGTCTATGGCTATTAAGGATCTTATTTTGTAAAGAGTGATTGCAATGTGTGAGTTTCAAGAAACAAAGATAACTTTCTCTTCTGGAGATTTATTTTGGCTCTTATAATTTGTAAGCCTAAGATTCAAACAAAGATATTGTTTTAAACCTATTAGGTTTGGCCATAAACTGGAAATTCTAAAATGAATTTAATTTCTTCTGAGAATGATAAAAAATGTTTTATTGTAACAATTTGTAATCCAAGAAATTAAACTGTTAAATTTTTCTTAAGATTTTTCCTGTTATAATATATCTTATCTGATACAATTAGTTTGTCCATATTTATTTATGTGCTATTTAATCATATGTTTAAAGTAATATATGCACATTGTACATAAATTTTATTACATGCAAATGCTCTTAAAATATGTATTTAAATGTAATTATTTGTGCAGTTCATGCTTCTTTATTTGGTGGTGGATGATGTATACTTTCATTACTTGAAAAAATATTGCACACTTGTATTTTTTATGCCTTTAAAATTTAGGGAAGTTAGTCTTTATTGATGTGATATACTATGCAAAATTTATAGAAATGTATGACAATTTAAGAATATAATATTTTTATTCTAGAACTATGATATTTAATCTTATCTTTTAAATATTCCTTTTTCTGGGCTGGCCCGGTAGCTTAGCAGATTAAAGTGCCTGCAAGCGGGTGCAGGGGCTGGGGGTTTGATCCCCAGGCCTACCGTGCCGGTCCCACCCATGGGGCGTGCTGAGACAGCAATTGAGACTGGGCGTGGTGGCGCACGCCTGTAACCCCAGCACTTGGGCGGCTGTAAACAGAGGATCACTATGAGTCCGATCTAGTAGTGAGATGCTGAGCACCCTGTAGACGCTCCCTAAAATACAGAAAAAAATTATATATATATATAATTATATAATATTATATATTGCTTTTTCTGCTTATGATAGGAAATAATATCTCCTTTAAGCGACTTGATCTGACTGGAGGGATCTATTCTAAACGGGAAAAGGCTGCGTGAGTCAGAGAATTCATAGTTGCTGCTGATGTGTGGATCTTTACGCTGGGCAACTGACAATGCACAGCTACCATGGAAAGAATAATGTAGACATAAGTAGGAAAAAAAAGCCCAGTGCTCAAAGCTTGAGAAATGAAGACAAGATTAGTGTGAGCAGTTTAAGGTAGATTTGGTCTGGTAGTTCAGATCAAAGTCAGCATATTAAAAGCTCGCCCTAGTGTGCTATGCACTGTCCAAGACAGGGATGACTGGGCCTAGTCATGTTAGACACATGTATATGTCAGAACCATACCCAGACCTATGCCTTCAAAGTTTGGTTTCACTTTAGTTTACTCCTGTAACTTAAAAAGTTAATATGAGCCAGCAAGTTAGCTCAGAGGACTAAGTGCCTGCTTGGGCAAGTGCAGGTTTTGGGTTCAACTCCCAGTACCATGTGCTGCTCTGGCCCCACCCAGGGCTCACTGAGCTGGCCACTAAGTCAGGGTGTGTTGGCAGATGCCTCTAATCCCAGTAATTGGGAGGCTGAAAAAAATAAGTTAATGTAAGTGAAATAGTGTTTAGTTGATTGGGCATTTTATAAGTTCTATTGGTTTTGGGGACATTTTTGATTTGTTTATTTATAACATCAAATATGGCTCTTGCTTTGCTCTAAGTGATGAGGTCTTGTATATTGATTTCCAGTAATTATTTAAAGCATAGCTATGGCCAGGCAGATAGCTCAGAGGACTACGGCTCTTGTTTAGGCAGAGCTCAGCTGCCTGGGTTCCATCCATGGAGTGCTGTGCCACCCCTGTCCTTGAGGCTGGGTGTGGTGGCACATGCCTGTAATCCTAGCATTTGGGAGGCTGAAAACAGGAGAATTACTATGAGACTGATCTACATAGTGAGACCTTGTAGATACTCTTCTATATACATTAAAAAAAGATATCTATACATATAAAATACAAGAGTGGAAATTCTGAGGCACAGCTTTACTGACTGAAATTTATCAACTATTTGAGGGCATTTTATAAAAAGTGAAATGTGTACACCATACTAGGAAATTATAAAGTAGGAGGTGGGGTCTTATTAAAAGACTGAAAGTGTGAACTATGTATTTTTTCTTCTAAGAGGTTAATTTATTGCTAAGTTCAATACTTCTAACTTTGGGAAGCCTAATTCATGTTAAATGAAGTGTACATGTTGCCTGCAGTAATGTAAAGTAGAAAGTCTTTGCTATTTTCAAGTTCAGGTAACAGGACCAAGAACTGAAAGTATCTGGGTCTGACTTCTACTTCATCAAGTACTTGAGAAGATATTTGTCTAATTCTACCAATGGATCTCTGTTCGTCATTTAAAATAGTGTCTGCTTAGGGGATATTATGGTTTGTGTCTCGGTTTCTCCCCAGAACCGCATGCTGTCATGGGGTAGCTTCTGAAGTTTATGATTAAGTCATAATCCAATGCTGAGATCATGAGTGAGAGCTTCTGGTATTATGGTTGTGAATGCTGCACCTTGGATAGCCTGAATGCAATACAAGGATAAGAGAGAGGCCTGCTCTCTGCCCCTGCTCCTCCCTTTCTGTTATTGCTATTTTACTGTTTTCTGCCTCCATGAACAGCTGCACTCTGCCATGTGCCACTCTGCCTTGGGGCCAGCTGATGGTGGATTGAAACCTCTAAAAACTGAGCGATATAAGCCTTTCTTTCCTTAATTTGGCATTTCAGGTATTTTGTCCCAGAAACAAGAGAAAAGTAACCAGGACACAATTAATTTGAACTAAAAATAAAATCACTGAATGTGGACAATCACTTGTCTTTTGCAGACCGGCCTAATTAAGGCTAATCATATGACCAAACCTCCTGGGATTGATTGGAGTTTGCAAAGCTAGTTGAGGTTCATGGTACCACATTTTGAGTCCTGAGAGTTTATCATTTATGTCACTGAAGATAAGAGGAAAGCAAAATAAGTAACTCCAGGCTAACCAAACAGTGAAGGTAGAAGAAGCGCCAGTATTCTGATTCTTTTTAACATTGTACAGCTCTTCCAAACTTGATGAAGAAGTCAGCATCATGTTGAGTAGGGTGGCATTCATCAAGAGCCTATAATCCCAGATATTTTGGAGGATGAGGCAAGAGAATTAAAAGTTCAAGAACAACCTGGGCAGCTTTCTCAGACTCTGTTTCAAAATAAAAATTTTAAAAAAGGAATGAAGGTAGGGCTGGGGAGATAGCTTCTTACCAGCACATGCCTGGCAAGAACAAGGACCTGGGTTTGATCCTCAGTACTGCATGCTGTGCCAGCCCTGTGGAGGTGTGGTGACACACATCTACAATCCCAGCTCTCAAGAGGCTAAAACAGGAGGATCACTATGAGTCTGAACTGCGTAGCCAGGCCCTGTACCAAATACATAAATGTAAAAAAAAGAAAAAAAAAAAAAGAAAAAAAGGGATAAGGTATATATCAGTAATTAAAAATTTGGATTAAGATATGGCTCATAAATGAGTAAAATGACACTGAATTCTGTGGATAAATATATATTCTAAGCAGATCTAAAATTTGTGCATTTTATATATATATATATTTTCCTTAAGTGCTATTCTTAAATTGATATTATGTCAAAGTAAATGCTGTTTTAAAATAAAGGAAATGCAATTTAATGGTATTAAAATGATGGAAGCTGTCATCGTATGTCATTGTTGTTACTCTTAGAGTCAACTTTTTAATTATTTGGATTGACCTTGTCTTACCTTCCAAACTGGAGAGGAGATTTATTGAGGGAAGAAATCCTGAGCACAATTTATAAATACACAGATATCTATATACACTAAATGGGCACATCATAAATTCTTGTTCAGGAGTTAGGAGGTGAAAGAGGCTTTAAAAGGAAGGAAAGTAGGTAAGAAAGTGGTATGTTGTGTCAGCAACAGAAAAATGCTGCTGCTGTGTATAATTGGACTCACTAACTTACGCAGTTCCTGGAAATCAGTAAGCAACTTCTTTGAGTTGACCCTTAGTTGTGAATGAAACATAAAGACAAACTAAATATAATCTGTTTACAAAAGAAAGTTCATGAAGCAGACACACATATGACCATAATATGTTTGTAATTGTATAAATACTAGAAACTACCAGAGTAGATTAGGATGCTGTTTCCTATATAAGAATGAATATACAGAATGATGATGTTTTTCAAGTAATGGCAAAAGAATTATCTTGATACCTTCAAGCAGTGTTATCTTATTTGTTGAGGACTTTAATGAAAACTATAGTAATCCGTACATCATGGATGCCTGGAAAGAACAGAAGTTGTGCTTCTAATCTCTTCAGTTGAATTTATGACTGCTAGTTTATTTGTGGGCTATCTCACAGAGCACAGCTAATAAAAGCACGACCATGTTTGTATTTGGGCAAATTTGATCTGAGGTGAGTGACATCAAACAATGGCCTATTGACAAGCAGTTAAACAGTACTTCTTTTCCTAGCTCTGTTTTGAATTATGGTTGCCCTAACTAATGGAAGCATCCTTGTGTTTTAGAATTCCAATATAATCTAAGATGTGAAGAGCCTTTTAATTAGATTTGCAATAGAATCAGCCAAGACCCCATGCTCATCATCTTGACTGCTTATCCTCATTGATTTGGGCCAAAACAAAACAAAGATAAATAGCAAAATCCATTAACAATCCATTTACTTCAACTGCCTATTGCCTTGTCCTCAGGGAATACAACAGCTTTCTCCAGACAGAGTATTATGTTTTTTACTTTTAACTTTGGAGTAATTTATTCAGGTTTTCTGCATTATGGGAGAACTTTTCTGAAGCAAAAAGAAGTAGGATGGCTTTCTTCTTCATTCACATATAGTACATTTATTTGATGACTGAGAAATAAGAGGGATCCTCAGGAAACTAATTATTGTTGTCAGAATGTGAAGCAAAGGCAGGAACAAAAATAGGACTAAAATTGTTATAGGAAATATATGCATTACCCCAAATAATATTGAGGTAAAATCTGAAATTTTATAGAGAAAGTTATTATAATATTTTCTTGCAAATGAAGAAGCTGTTACTTCATTACTTAGATTTAGGATCCAAAAGTTGTGATACTGTAAAATGTTATTGATGGAGGTAGCTGAATAAATTCCCTTCTGCCAAGCAACATTAATAATGTGCACATTAATGATCCCTTCCCAAGAAAACCATCTTATTTTCACTTCCCATGTACCAGCTTTTCCATAAACACCATGATATAGGTGCTTTGATTTCATAGTTCACCATTGTATTGTGCTAGTTTTAACAAAAAAAAGTGTTTCCTGCCAATTAAAGCAAGGTTTTATTCACATGTGGCAACTATTTTAGACGACTTAATAAAGAAATGAATCTGTCTTTCAAAGAATCTGCTTCTTTGTTATCTATGCCTTTCACATAGTTATAATTGCTATGCTCATTAAATTTTTATTTGGTGAAAAATTTTGAGAGCAAAAGAAGTTAATTCCTGTGTGATGCAAAGTTAACCATTTGAAAATAATACGTACACTGCCTAAATTATAACCTGGTTGTTGAAGTAGAAAATAATGACAATCGGATAATAAACAGATAGAAACAAGGTTGCTGAGGAAAAAAGAACAGAAAATTAACTCCATAATTAGATAACCAATGTTTTTGACCACATAATGCCAAAATAACTAATTTAATATATTGAGTCAGTTAGACTGGTTATTATCACGTAAGCCAAACAAAAGACTGCGTCTTTGCTTTCATTCTTGAATTAGCTATAAGGCTTTGTGTGGATGAAATTTAAATATGTTTCAGGCTCCTTTTTCTTTGCAACTAAGGCAACATTTCCTAGGAGACTGTATGAAGGAGAAATAATATTCTCTTTAGCTATAAAGCAGTATGTATAATCAAGATTAGTTTGATAACTTTGGCTTGCTTTACTAGTACAGTAAATCTCCTACACATTTTATATGGCATGTATCATTTCTTTTTTGATGTATTTAATACATGGTCTACAGTGTCTCATTACACAGATTGGATTCATAATGATCCTGCTACTTTCAGCTTTCCAAGTGCTGGGATTACAGGTGAGAGTCACCACGCCCAGTCTCAGTTGCCCTCTCAGCACACCCCTGGGGCGGGGCCAGCACTGCACACCTGGGGTGGAACAAGGTCCCTATGTCTGCCTAAGCAGGCTCTTCAGT
Source organism: Ctenomys sociabilis (assembly GCA_004027165.1). Classification (NCBI taxonomy): domain Eukaryota; kingdom Metazoa; phylum Chordata; class Mammalia; order Rodentia; family Ctenomyidae; genus Ctenomys; species Ctenomys sociabilis. The sequence continues at coordinate 953 of PVKA01034049.1, read as the reverse complement.
CTGCCGAGGTATCTGACCAGCCCTGGTGTCTATCTTTTCACGTATTTGTGATTTATCTAAATTGAGATATTTTGGACAGAATCAACCATTCATTATTAAAGTAGAACCAAATATGGTTATATATTTTAGTCAAGAATTGCTGGTAAGATGGGAAACAAACCTGAATTGTGGAACAAGAGCTCATCCTAGAAAACCTGTATTCCTCTTGATTCTGTGATGTCTTCACCTTCTAGTTTATCTCTAATCTATCCTTGGGATTTCTGAAGCTTAGCATGGGATGCTTCCATTAGTTCTCAAGAATCCAGTTATTGTTTCTTGAAATATTGCCCCCCTTTTATGATATCTCTGTTTTTTTTTTATTTTGTTGTCTTTTTTATGGAACAGACTCCAAGGCAGGATTATAAGTAGGCCTTGACATACATATATTGACATATATAGACATATATAGACATATATATATATATATATATATGTCATATATATATATATATATCTGTCTCTCTGTGCTACATTTTGGTGAATTTTTTTGGCTCTGTTTCCTTGTTTAGTACTTCTTTTGTCATCTCTGTTGGTTGAATCAACCACTAAATCTATCTATTCAGGGTCATTTCACATTTTTACTTTTCGTTTTTATCTAATTAATAAACATTCATATCAAATGATTCTACAAATGATGAAGGTAGCAGGCCCTAGAATCTCTCCACTCTTAATCTTTCCTTATCAAAAACAATTTCTTTTTATATTTGCTATGGTTATATTGGCATGTGTCACGTTGTTTTTGAAAACGAATACTACAATGGATCATTATTGTTGGTTAGCTTGGGGAATTTTTTTATTGAGTTCTTAAAGTAAAATTTTATGATTTAGCTATTAAAGTTTCCACTCCTTGGAGAAACTTGTATCTTTCCACTGTGGGTACTATTTTGAATTAATATTTGGAAGTTACCTACTCT
>PVKA01034048.1:0-23771 GCA_004027165.1 Ctenomys sociabilis | reverse complement strand
GACCCAAAGGAAAAGTAGGGGGAACCTCAGACTAAGTAACAGCGGTGAGGCTCTGGTTAAAGTTGCCTTGGAAATACTTCTTCTTTTTTTTTTTTTTGTCTTTTTGAGACAGGGTCTCACTGTGCAGTTCAGGCTGGCCTTAAGCTCACTTTGTAGCTCAGGCTGGTCTCGAACTCACAACAATCCTCCTGCCTCAGCCACCCGAGTGCTGGGATTACAGGCATGTGCCACCACGCCCTGCTGGAAATACTTCTTCTCAGGTGTTAAAGATCAAGGAAAACTAGGCTCAGTGATACTAGATTCCTCATGGCCCAGAGGTACCTGGCTTTCCTGTGGCTCACATTTACATTTGCGTACATGTAGAATTATTTCTTTAGTGCCAAAAAAATCTGAACATAAAGCAATTTTGATCATTTTTAATAGTGTAATTCTAATGGTGAAATTGCATTATAATCAATATTTCCCTTTGCATTAATAGTCATATATAGGGGTCTGGGAGATGGCTCAGTGGAATAAGCACTTCCCTGACAAGTGCAAGGGCCTGAGTTCAATCCTTAGTCCCCCCGCCCCCTCAAAAAAAGTCATGTACAAAGAAGGAAACATTGCTTAGCATTAAACCTCTGCTTTCTAGGTCTTTGAAAGAGGGCTCCAAATGTCCCTTCCCTTTTAATTTTTCTAAAATTTACACCAATGATTGTAATATTTGCAACTTCTGCTTTTTAGGGGCCACAGATTAACCTATACTGGGGAACTTTCCCTTGGGTTTAAGTTAGTATTGACTCCAGGAGTCCCAGGCGAAAGAGTCCCTGTACCTAAATCCTTTTCTCACCTCGGCCTTCTACATAGCTGAGACCACAGGCACAAGCCACCACACGTGGTCCAGCAAGGGAGGAGAGAGAAGCTCCTTTTCTGCTGCATGGCTCAGGTGCTATCTCTCATAGCCACCTCAATCCTGTTGGCACAAGTCCTGTGCCACCATTGCTGCTTCTGTTGCCCAAGACAACTGTACAGCCATCTTGGCACCTCGTGTCAGCTTTTAAAAATTCTGGAGGTGCGAGCCAAGAAAGAATTCTCTCTATGAATCTCATCAGTGCATTGTACTTGTTATGCTATATCTGGAAAAGCCACCATACCCAAAAGGATGTTTGCTGCTATATTTGCTCTATTTTTTCATCTTTCCTTTTTTTTTTAACAGAACTGGGGATTGAATTCAGGCCCTTGTGCTTGCCAGGCAAGCACTTCTACTGAGCCATCTCCCTGGCCCCTTTTTCATCTATTTCTATCAGCCTGATCCTTTCTAACTTCTGACAGTTGAATAGGGAAAGGTAGACTTTGTCTAGGTAACAAACAAGGTAAGTCAAATGCCTCACCTCAGGAGCTAGATAATTTCCTTGCATCAGCAAATCTAAAGTCTGAGAGTAAATAGACTCTGAGTGCCATCATTTACAGCAAGATCCGAGAAAGTCTCTTTGCTTAGCTACCATTTTAACAGCCCACTGGTGTTTGTTTATCTATGAATTTGTTTACTTGTTTTTGGAGGGACCAGGGATTGAACTCAGGCCCTTACACTTGCCAGGGAAGCTCTTATTCCACTGAGCCATCTCCCCAGCCCCAGCCCATTGGTGTTTATCAGTACAAGGTACAGAGTGTTTTATTTTTAAATAGTCTGGAGTTTCAGGCTGAACAGTTTCTTTAAAATTCTCATCTGACCAAAAATGAGAAATAAAATAAAATTCTCCCCTGGCTTTGGGCCTCCCCCAGGAGCCAATGGCAGAGGGAGTGGTTTTTCTTTTTCTTTATATTTTTCTCCCTTGTTCTGTTCCAAAACAGAAACTTGTTTCCTGATGGTGGTAAAAACAATCCCAAAAACTAAAATCAGCTCAACTCTAAACATTGGTTGTTTGTTTTTAAGTTTCTTAAAACATTAAAACTAAATTCTTTACCTAATGGAGTTCAGGGAACATTTACTCTTGGGTCTTTCCACTCAGGCCTAATCAGGTTGTCCCTATCCAGGCACCAGATACTGGGGACCTGGCCAGGATCCCCAGCTGCCTGTGTGAGGGGTACAGAGAAAGGATGAAATGAAACAAATTTATTAAGGCATGACAGGGGCTCGAGGCCAGTGCCTCAGGATGGGCAAAGGCAAGACACTTGGAGCCAGCCACTAATAGGGATTACAGATGGCTCAGAGGGCCGTGTGACCTTATGCTGACGAGGATCTTTATGTTGATGGGGCCTGTGGGGAGAGATGGCAGGTGAAGGAAGCATTTGTCCTTTTCCCAAGATGAAGCTCTGTTTTTATTACTGTTGAGTTCTCAAAGAACCAGGATGGCTTCTGCGGATGCACTCTTACCCTGGGGCATCACAGCATCACGGGACAATTGAGGCCTCACTGTGACCAGAGGCACACATAGTTTTATTATCTGTTGTTTTTTTTTTCTTTTTTCTCTTTCTCTTTGTGGAACCGGGGATTAGAACTCAGGCCCTTGTACTTGCCAGGGAAGCACTTATTCCACTGAGCCATCTCCCAAGGCCCGGCACACACAGTTTTGTTCCTGCATACCATAACCAGGCTGTGTGGAACGGCACCAGGCCTTGGACGTGCCCTCATCACAGTTTAATTATGAAATGGTTTTTCTCTAACAGTTACAGAGAATGGTTCTCGATAAATTCTTTCTCCATGCTTGCCAAGTTTTCTGTTCTGACTTCTGCAAACTGATCTTTCATTCCATTTGCGCTGTTCTCTAATTTTTTTCTAACTCCAGTTAGTCTAAGGTTAGTCTTTTAGCAATATATAGTAGCTGTAGGATCAGTTTTCCAAGGTATGTCCTAATATATGGTCTCCTTTTTTGGACAGATTCTTGCTAGGTTTAGGCTGATCTTGAACTCACTATGTACCCCAGGTTATCCTCAGGTTTACAGTGCAGCCCCCTACCTCAGCCTCCCAAGTATCGGAATTACAGGTATGTGCCAGCAGGCCCCGCGTATGTGAGTAAATGGTCTTGTGCTCCTAATCGGTCCTTATGGTCTAATATTTTCTTCTCACAATAGTCACTTGTGTTCATATAGTCAACGGAATTCTTCATCTTTGAGTTTTTTTTTAAGGTTCTTTTTTTTTTTTTTTTTTTTTTTTCTGTGCAGGGTCTCACTACACAGCTCAGACTCTTAGTGATGCTTCTGATTTCTGCATCCTTAGTATTGGGATTACAAGTGCGTGCCACCATGCCCGGACTCCATCGCTGGCTCAGAGCACCTGAAGGCGGGTTTGGCGGGGCATGATTCTGAGACACGGTCTCTTGATGTGCAGTGCAGGCCGGCCTGGAACTCACTGATATGGTCCAGGCTGGCCTGGAACTCATGGTAATTCGGCCCCAGCCTTCCTAGCGGTGAGATTACAGGTGTGTGCCAGCATGCCTGGCCATCTCTGGAACTTCTGTTTGACACTTTTCCATGGGCTGTATTTCCTTGATAGCCTTGCCATTTATGTTTTGATTAGCTCTTCTAATGTTTTACTTGACTATTCTTTAAACACATTAGTCATTTACTTCAACTATCTGGTTATGCCACCTTTGAGCTCTTCAAGTTTCTGTTTCCTCTTTGATCACTGTGTTCAAGTTAACTCTTTGGTGTTCGATTTCCTGTAGGTCACTGCCCGTAGGATCTGCTTCAGGGGAGGTGGGAGGCGTTAGAAGTATTTTGCTGCCTTTTGTTGCTGTTGTTGTTTGGTTTTGTGCTGAAGTTGTCTTAAGTTAGATTCTGTCTTCCAGTAATTTGATCTGCGCCACCACGCCCGCCCGGCTGGTCTTTGCTTACTTTACTGTAAAGAAATACTGAAAGCTTCACCCTATTCAGCTTCACTGGGTTGGACTCAGAAGTGTACTTGTGCTACGGCTTGTGTCGATTGGCCCCGCAAAGCCTCATGTAGTCACTGAGGCCCAGTTCTACAGTTTGTGATTCATTCATGATCTAGGGTTGGGATTACGGGTCTGAGTACTGCTGGGATTAGGGGTGTGACTGTTACATCCAACCTGGGGCAGACAGCCTGAGTGTGACATGGGAGAGACAGAGAGACAGACTTGCTCTCTGTCACCACTGCTGCTGTTAGCCCTCCCTTTTGCTCTTGCTGTTTTGCTGCTTTCTGCTACCTTGAACTGCTGCCCTCTGCCATGTGCCACTCTGCCTGGGGACAAGCCGAGTATGGCCTGAAGCCTCCAGCAACTGTGAGCTAAATAAACCTTTCCTTCCTTCATCTTGAGCGTCTGCTATTTGTCCCAGAGATGAGAGAAGAATAACTGAGACAGCTTATTTTATTTTTATGCGGTAGCCGTCCTAATAGCACAAGGTAACGCTCACTGTGGTTGTGAGTTACATTTTCTTAATTGTCGTTGATGTCACACGATGTTTTACATTGCGACAGCAAGAGAAACACCAAAATGACACCCGGGATTCCGAGGCAGATTTATCCATGAGTTTTTTTTTTTTTTTTTTCTAAACTTAATTATGTTGTTGGGCTCTGATGGGGATCATTTCCAAATATCAGGCTCCAAAGGCTCAAGGAGGGAGGTTTTCATGAGGTCACACGGGGAACTACAGAGGAAGAGCCCTTGGCTGTCTCTGATGGTTCTGTCAGTACGTGTCACAGTGACCAGCCGTTTCTAGGAGACAGAAGTGATTGGAGTGCATCAGGAGCTAGTATCTGGGCAGCTGAGAAACTGTAGTATACTGGCTGGGGGAGGGGACATTTTCTGTTACACTCTGATGTTGGCTACTTGTACATCTAATTTGGAGAGATGTCTATTCCGGTCCTTGCCCCTTATGTATTTATTATTTTATTTTTACAATACCAGGTGGAATCTTGCACTTGCCAGGCCAGCACTTATTTGACTGAGCTATCTGCCTGGCCCTTATTCATTTATTTTTGAGACAGAGCCTCACTACATAGTTTAGACTGGTCTTGCACCTGTATGGTGGACTCAAACTCACGATGACCCTTCTGTGTTGGCCTCTCCCATGCTGAGAAGACAAATGTATGCTTCGTACCTAGCTCAACACGTGCAGCTCTTCTGAAACCTCTCTCTGTTTTCTCACTTATTTCCTTTGGTATTTATTTTAGTCTGATTTTACCTATCTTAATATTGTGAGGAAGCCATAGAGCTAGGAGGGAGAACTAAGATGAATGTTAGATTTCAATCTTCGAGCCCCTGAACCTGTCACATTTATTCCTAATGTACCTGTGTGCTCATTCATTCATTATTTTCATTATTGAGAGGCAAAGCGTTATCTTGCAATCACATAAGCCTGGCTGTGAATCAAAGCTTTACTGTAAATTTAGCACCTGTGTGATAATGATACCCTTTCAAGAGTTTCAATTCTCTCTGTGCAAAATGGAAAAGAAACTGGAAAGGAACGAAGAAGAAAAGGCTCAAAAATACCTCGTTGGGCTGGCTGTGATGTACACTACTGTAATCCTAGGTAGTCAGGAGGCTGAGGCATGACAATCGCAAATTTGAGCCCAGCCTGGTGACAGAGCAACATTTTGTCTCAAAACAAAGAATAAAAAGGGATGGGAAGGTAGGTGGGTTGATCTTCAGACCAAAATATGGGTTGCTGGAGGAACCAGAGCACGATGGAAGTGGGACTGCCTGGGGTTACGAAATGGTCCCAATAGTTTTCTCTACGTGGTCACCAGGGGGCAGTCTTTCTCCAAGGTCCTTTGAGTCACAGGATCAAGACAGCAGGCTAAAGTGAGTGTGGTGGTAGTACACACCATTAATTCCAGAATTTGGGAAGCTTAGGCAGGAGGACCACTAGTTTGAGATTGGTCTGGGCTACATAGCAAGACCCTGCCACAAACAAACAAACAAACAACCCTACGCCGAGCCAGGCGTGTGTAGTCACCTCTAATCTCAGCCCTTGGGAGGCTGAGCCCAAGACTTCAAAGCCAGCCTGGGCAGTAGAGCAAGACTCAGTGTCAGAAAAAAAAACCCCAAAAGCCTGTGTTTTCCTGGTCCTCAGCTTTGGTTAATTTGCCCAAGAGATTAATCAGGCACTGGTAATAACAGACGCAGGACTCTATCAACAAAGCCTCTCCCCACAGTGACAGTGATAAAGTTTCCTTCCTGTCATATGTTCTGACCTTGAAGGCCTGTGTTTTTGAACAGCAGTCTTTGCCAAAGGACTTTTCCCTAATGATAAAATGACTTAATCAGAGTGTCCTGGTCAGGCGTGGTGATGCAATCAGAAGAGCTGTGGTCAGTGTCTTCGAACTGTGGCACTCGGTAAGATTTGTGGCCCACGGGAGGGTTCAGGCGGCTTGGCCCTTGGGGTGGGGAGAGGGGATGGTGTCCACCAAGGAGCCTTCCTTTCCTCCAAGCCAATGGGGACTGTTAAATGCAAGGGTCAGGATGGGCGCCTGGGACACAGGGCTCGGCCTCTGACCTGGCTCTGTGCCTGACTGGCTGTGCCACCTGCTGTTGCCCTTTCGGAGTCTCAGTTGCCTCATTTGTAAAGAGAATTTGAGAAAAATGCCTGAAGGAGTGCAGTGCATGGCACAGGATGCATGAGGATGATCCTGCACCCAGTAGGTCCTGAGGCACGGGCAGGCTCCCCCCACATGTTCCTCGTCAGTCCCACCCCCCTGGCCCAGCCTCCCTGGCTTGTCTGGACGGCACTGTCTCCACAACCCTTTTGGGGACACTCTTGCTGTTCTAGGTTCTGGCATGAAATGTAATTTTGTTGGTTACATTTGTCCCTCATATGTCCCCAGTGAGACTGGGAGAATGTGGGAGCAGAGCAGGTATCTGATACCCCTCCCTTGGGAAGCTGATTCAGCGTGCTTTAACCCGGAGTCCTTGGAATCAGGATCTGAATGAAGGCTTTGGACAACAGGCAGACCCATCTGATGCCCTTATCTAGGGTCCAGTGCTCCACTCCCAGCTGTATGAGCAGACTCACTCACTTCCTGAAAAAGCTTTAGCTGAAAGAAAGCCCTTACCCTTTAATTGGGAAAGCATGCAGCTCTCTAATGCAGAGGATTATCTTCGCTCTGCGGATCTATATTCCATAGTAATAGAGGAGAAACATGACTCCCAGTCTGCTAGATTCAGGTATGCCAAGTTTGTTTCCATTAAATTGAAAGATGAATCCTGAGGAACAACAGAGGCTAAGAATAGGAAAGATTTATTGAGAGATGGCTCCTAAGAGACAGGAGGGCTCTCAAAAATCTGTGGTCATCAAGGTTCTTTATCAGGGGTAATTTGGACAACAAAGTCACCAGTCAAACTGTCATCACCCCATAGGATTATAACAATAGCACTTAGCTAATACTGAGCCATCAGGGAAATAAGTCATTGCAAGACATTTCTAGGAGGGGCCAGGGAGATGGCTTAGTAGAATAAGCACTTGCCTGGCAAGCACAAGGGCCTGAGTTCAATCCCTGGCTCCACCAAAAAAAAAAAAAAAAAAAAAAAGACATTTCTAGGAAGCGATGCATCCAGCTGTTATGATCAAGGCTGGGGATATGGCTCAGTGGCACAGTGCCTGCCTGGCAAGTCCAAGGTCCTGAGTTCAGTTTCTGGTATGGAAAAAAAAAAAAAAAAGGATAACAGATAAGGATGTTATAGTCACTTGCCTGGGTCATTGGTGTCTATCTGAATTTACTGGGCCAGATAGTGCTAATTGTAGTATAATTCTGAGTTACTGTTTACGCCTTAAGGAGGTGTGTTGCCTATTGTATCTTTATCTTGGGGCCTGGCCTTCTTTAGATGCGCCTCCAGCCATAATTCCAATGTCTTTATTTTTCACTGACGTCCTTAAGAGCCCAGTTCCTCTCTGACTGTATATTAACTTCTATATAACCTAGTTGCTTATAATAATAGTGTACCCTTAAGGAAAGGAAGGATTTCCTGACAGTTGCGGTCTGAGTTCTGAGGTAGGAGAGCTGGAAAAAAGGCTAGAGATCAGCCACCTCGTATTTATTACTTCCTGCTGTGGAAACTGAGGCTCAAAGTGGTGAAGAGATTCTGAAGGGCATATATACTTGGTACAATCTGGATTAAAAATCAGGACACCTCCTTTATGTATTGATTTTTACGCTTTAAAAAGTTTTATTGGAAAGACAGTGTAGTAATAGCTGGTATGTCATAACAAGAAGTACATATTTAGAAGACCGTAATGGCAGGAATTCCAAGCGTGACCCTTCTACTGCACTTTGCTAAGTTCAGTGCAGTTGCTTGGTTCACAGGCATCAGCATATATAGTTAGCTGAGGGGAGAATCCTACCAATTGACTGCTAGTTTCAAAATTCTGCTGATGTTTCTCAGGATCATTGTCTTACCCATCTAGTGCGTATAAATGAATGGCTTTGTCCCTGTCATGTTTCCCAGCTTTTCTCCCTTAGTAACTTCACTTTGTACCTTCAGCCAGGGTGAATGTGTTCGTGCTGTGGAGCAGGCCCTGGCTTTCTCCTTTTTCTCATTCTTCCCCTCTCATAGAACAGAGAGGCAAACTCAGTCCTCAGAAAAGGCAAATGACTGTCGCTCTCCTCTCACCTGCTAAGTGACAGGACTTGAATGCAGCTCTTCCAATTGCCAGTGCAGTATACGATCCACCACCCCTATAGTCCTTTGGCAGAGAAGATCCCGGGAACACTGTGTCCACTCCCAGCTGAGAGGAAAGGCAGAGGCTAGGGCCTGCTGGAGATGGGGTGGGGGCCAAAAGCGTGGCTTCCGGCTGAATATGGCCTCACTTGCTTTGCATAAAACGCAAATAAGAGCGCATCTCCTCTGGAATGCTGCAGGACAGCTGTTCTCCTAGGTCTGCAGGCCTGAGAGCAGGTACAGTCCTACTCTGTTCTGGTTCACGCCTCCTGGTGGACACCGCCTAGAATGCAAGCGCCATCCATTCCCATCCCTGAAACAGAGCTTTTGCTGTCTTTGGACTTCAGTTTTCTGGCTTCCAAAGAGATAATGATAGCGTAGATAAAGACTCCTCCCATCAAAACACCATCTTATGAGTGCCAAGGCGCTGATAAAATCCCTTTAGTTGCCGTATGTGCTTTATAATAACAACTTCTTGTCATTTTTTTTATTTTTTATTTTTTGTCTTTTTGAGACAGGGTCTCACTATGCAGTTCAGGCTGGCCTTAAGCTCACTTTGTAGCTCAGGCTGGTCTCGAACTCACAACAATCCTCCTGCCTCAGCCTTCCCAGTGCTGCGATTACAGGCATGCGCCACCATGCCCGGCAATTGTCATTTATTTTTAAGCATCTACAATGTTATGCGGTTCAGCTACATCCTTGCAACACTTCCTTTTACACATAGGAAAACTGAAGCCCAGAGAGGTTCAGTGTGTTTCCCCGGATCACAAAACTAGTAGTAAGTGACCAAGCTTCAATTTAATCTCAGGACTCCAAATCCAAGCCTCTTTCCATGACACCAGAAAATCTTTGCTAGTCAAAGTCTTTCCTTTACAATCTACCTCAATTTCTCTTTCTGTCTTTTCTTTTGCAGTAACTGAGCACCACATGCTGAATAATTTATAGCAATTAAAGGTCTATTCAGTTTGCAGTTTGGAAGGCTAGTATGTTCGATGTCAAATGGAGAGAAGGAGCAAAGTATCTCAGGTGTGTCCTTTTCTTGTAAAGCAACAGTCCTGGGCTGGCTAGATAGCTCAGCGGTCAAAAGTGCATGGTTAGGAAAGGCTAGGCAAAACCCAGGGACCGCAGTTCGATCTCCAGCACCCTAGGGTGGGGTAAACTGGCCAAATAAATAAATAAAGCCACAGTCCCATTAGATTAGGACCCCATTCTAGGGTTTCACAGCCCAAAGTCGCTACATACAAAATCATAATCTTACACAACTATCATTGTATAAATGCCATTGTATACATGGTCCATTACTGACCACACCATTATGCAGTGCATGTGTGTGTGTGTGTGTGTGTGTGTGTGTGTGTGTGTGTATCTACCTATCATAGTGCACTATGTATTTTTCTGTAATGTGTACGTGGATACATTTGTGAATATGTGCATGTGAGTGTGATAACTGCGTAGATATGAACATTAGAGTGCTTGGGACTGCAAGTGCACATTCTAGTACCTGGGAGAGATTTAACAAGAACTTAAGACTTAATGAAGAGTGAGTGTATCTAAGGAGAAAGAAGAAAAAAATTCTGAAAGCTTATAGGTGGCTATAGGTAACTAACCATACCAGTTTCCAGGGACTCCCAGTTTAATTCTGAAAGCCCTGCATTCTGGGTTATCAATCCCTCCAGGCCCGACAACCAACGGCTATGCTGCCCTGTTCCTTTACTGAACATGACGGAATATCATAGAATATCAGCGTGGGGCTGCTCTGTGATCCTAACAGAGTCAGACGAAAATAAGGACATCACGCAACTCAAACATAATTGTGTGTCCTCCCCTCTGCGCTGACTTAAACGACTGCCTCTTTGCCAGTGACAACTCTAGACCCGTTTTGACCCTCCTGTCTCTACATAGAAGTTATTAAGATGCTCAGTCTTCAGACTGCCCTTGATAGCACTCAACCCAGGACGAAGGTGCTTTATTAAGCTTGCCCAAATGACCCAGCACAATCCCCCGCCCTGTGACAGGCCTTATCTACCTGCCGGTTGCTAAGATGCCTCGCAGCTCCCCTTTGCTGCAGCAAGTTGATAGATCTCCCTCTGTTCAGCTCCAGGTGTGGCCTGGTGCTGCCCAGCTACTGAGCTTTGCCATGGAGGAGAGTTGAGCAAATTGTCCTATGGGGAAAATGCATTAATTCCACTTTCATTCTTTCAACTGAGCGGTGACTAAGTATCAGCACAATGCTGGAAACAACTTCATCCTTTGTTATCAAAGAGCTTACAGTTTGGGGAAAGACATGGACCATGAAATAATGATTAAAAATAAGCATGCATTGAAAACCATGCCACACACTGGAATCCACAGTTAGTGGATCATTGTATATTTAACAACACTCGCCCGGCCCTGCCGTTCAAAGAAGAATCTGGAATCTCCAGTCTTGTCCTGCCAGATTCCCAGAATCTGGGTTGCAAAGGTTCCATCTGCATCCCGAGACCAACCTGTGTAGAAGGCGCAGAGAGCAAGGAGCTTCCTAATTCTCTGCTCAAGTTTCTTCCTTTAAATTAGAACACTGGGTGGCACAGCCCACCCCTAAGAGATGCTATTCCTGGGGTATTGACCTCCAGCCTCCTTTCTATGAATTGCTAAATTTGTTTCTGTTTTTTCATCTTTGCCATACTCCTCAAACAGGCAATTGGGGGTCTTGGCCAGGTCCCCAACAATGAGGGTGGTAGAGATAGGTTAACTTTTTGTTTTTGTCCCTTTTTGAGTCAGTCTCTTGCAATGTCGTTCAACCTGGCCTTGAACTCACTATGTAGCCTAGGCTGGCCTCGAACCTACAATGATCTTTCTGCCTCAGCCTCCCAAGAGCTGGGATCACATTCATGTGCCACCACACCCAACCTAACTTTTGAGTGGAGTATATATGTCTAAATCTGTGCAACTCTTCTAGAATCAGATTAACAATACCTATTCCAAGTTGATTTGTTTTTTTATTCTTTTGAGATAGGGTCTTGCTATGATAGTTCAGACTGGTCTTGAACTCACCACATAGCACAGGCTGGCCCTGAACTCACAGCAATTCTTCTGCCTCAGCCTCCTGAGTTTTGGGATGACAAGTGCATGCAACTATGCCCGGCTCCTATTCCAATTTTAAATGTAAATTCCTTGGATTTGGGTTTTTTTTGTTGTTGTTGTAGTACTGAGAGTTGAACTCAGGACCTTACAGTTGCCAGGCAGGTGCTTGTGCTGCTGAGCTATTTCTTCTAAAAAAAATCCTGTGGACTTATAGAAATGTCCAAACTTTTTTTAAAAAAAAATGTATTTAGTACAGGGTCTACAAGGTTGAGACAGACCAGACTCACAGTGATCCTACTGTTCTCAGCCTCCCAAGGTTGGGGTTACAGGCGTGCACCGCCAACCACATCCAGTCTCAGTTGCTGTCTCAGCACGCTCCTGGCACGGGGCCAGCACAGCAGGCCAGGGATCAAACCTCAGTCCCCAAATCTGCCTATGCAGCTGCTTTAGTCTACTGAGCTATCTGGCTGGTCCCCACACATTTTTTTAAATACAAGGTTATTCAGTGAAACTTTATTTTAATAGTTAATAATTATGTATATGTTGTGTGTGCAGATATACGTGTGTGTGTGTGTGCTACACACATGCATGTGTATATATTCTTTTTTCTTCTTTCCTTTTTTCTTCTGTTACTGTTGTTGTAGAGATGAGGTTTGCTATGTTGCCAGGACTTATTTCAGGACTCCTGAACTCAAAGCATCCTTCTACCTCAGTTTACCACATGGCTGGGACTACAAGCATCTGGATGGGGTGTGTATACTCTGCTTTGATGGAGAAACCTGACTGTAGTATCTTCAGGGGAAGCCGTCGAAAGGAGATGCTGGCACCTCACACTCAGCGTGACTGGAACAGACCGTGACATCCATGCCCAGAGGGATGGCGGCCACGCCTGTGCTCTGGAAGTCTTATGGCTTGGTGTGAGTATCGTTAAGGGTGAGAAGGCCTCTGAACTTGGACTCTGGATGTTCCAGAAATTATTCAAAAGCCTTCATGAATTTTTTTCTGCTGATACTAGTTAATATGAGATTTATTATTTGCAATTAAGAATGTTGAGGGCTGGCCAAATAGCTCAGCAGTTTAAAGTGAGTGCAAGCAGGCACAGGGACAGGGGTTCAATCCCAGGGCTGCCATGCTGGCCCTGCCCCTGGGGTGCACTGAGGTGGTAATTGAGACTGGGTGTGGTGGGGATCACTTGGAATCCCAGCTCTTAGGAGGCTGTAAACAGGCAGATCACTATGAGTCTGATCTAGTAGTGAGATCCTGAACATCCTGGAGACCCTTCTCTAAAATACAAAAAAAAAAAAAAAAATTAAGAATGTTAACTGATATACATGAATAGTTTTTGTTGCTGTTGTGTAAAGTGTTGTTGTTACACAGACAGAATCTCTACTTTTGCTCAGGCTGACTCAGAACACTTAGGCTCAAATGACCTGACTGTCCCCAACCTTTTGACTACACATGTGTGTCACCACGCCCAGCTGGTTTTTTTTTTTTTTTCTTTTGCAGTACTAGGGGTTAAACCCAGTGTCCAATCCTATACCACTAAACTACATTCCCAGCCCTTTTTATTTTGAGATGAGGTCTTACTGACTTGCCTGGACTAGGCCTAAATTTGCGACCCCCTTGCCTCAGTCTTTTGAGTAGCTAGGATTACAGCTAGGTGTCGCTTTGTCCATCTAGGTACTAGCACTTCTACTCAATTCACCTAGAATCATGAACTGACAGAGAGCAGATTCCCTGATGGTGGCAGCTTAGGGCCTTGTGTTTTGGTCTCGGTCCTTAGAGTTATAGCTCTGTGAGTTGTGGCCCTTGGTGTTGTGGTTCTTGATGGCTCTTCCTCACACCATGAGCTCCTGAGCAGCCAGGGCTCCTAGTCCCCTTGGTGGCTCTCTGCGGTGCTTCAAGCAGCTTCTTCTATCTCTCTGGGGCTCTTTTGCAGGTCCTTGATGATCTCTGCCAATCACCACAGTTGCGTCGGGGCTCTGCGTCTGTTACTTTCTGGAGTTCTTCAAGGCTAACATCTGCGGGCCAGGCAGATGGCTCAGTGGAATAAGCGCTTCCCTGGCAAGCGCAAGGGCCTGAGTTCAGTCCCTGGTTCTACAAGAGAATAAAACAGAATGCATTGTGAAATCCTACCTCAAAAAAAAAAAAAAAAAAAAAAAAAAAAGGCTAACATCTGCTTGGGTTATAAGTGCTTTTGTTGTGAAATCCATTCAGCGATCTCCATCTGAGGTAAGAATCATGAAGAGAAAATAGGGCCAGGGAGCAAGGCTTTGCTGGGACCCATGATGCAGCACAGGGGGAGTGGCACCTTGAAGGAAGCCCTGACCTGAGGAGGGTGAAGAAAGAGTCATGCACATACTGAAGAGGAGCTGGCTACACCCACACAGTTTCCTGCATTGCATGGATCTGCTGGGGATTTTGAGAATAAGGATGGGAGGGACAGCTGGAGGTTGAGGGATAGACTCATGTGGAATGGCTGTAGCACAGGGTCATCAAGCCTGCTGTGGTCAAGACAAATATCTTCAGAGCAGTGGTGAGGCCCCTAAGGCAGCCTTAGCTTGGAACACACTTCCTGCATGTCCACGAGACTGGCAGGGCTCAGATCACAACTGTGATACCTTTAGGAACTTTAGAGCTATCAGCAGTGGGGACACCGGCCCTCCCCAGTCTTTGCTGTGCTATATACTATTTTTGGCTTTTGTAGAGAGATGGTAGCAGTTCCTGGAGATGTCTAAGGTGGGAAGGGCATCTGTGGGTCCTGGTGGCCCCACTTAGTGGGCTCCAGAAACAACTTTAGGGATCACGGGAAGACACTGGAGCCAGTCAGCCCAGATCACCCTTGGGGGACTAAGAGGGACAAAAGGGAGGGGCATCGTTATTGTCAGATGAGCCCTCACTGCACTGTCACAGGGGCAAAAGGAAAGGTCAGGCCTTTGATCACTTTTTTTTTATGTATTTGGTACAGGGTCTGCAGCGTCTACAGGGTCTCACTATGTAGCTTGGACTCATAGTGATTCTACTGTTTTCAGCCTCCCAAGCACTGGGAATATAGGTGTGAGCCACCACCCCCAATCTCAGTTGCCATCTCAGCACACCCCAAGGGCAGGGCCAGCGTGGCTTGCTGGGGACTGAACCCCAGCCGTTGCTCTCTGCCTAAGCAGGCGCTTCAGTCAGTTGAGCTATCTGGCCGGCCCTTAGGGCTTTGATCACTTTGCATTGTTCACTTCGCATATACTGGAAAGATTTTTTTTTTTTTGACATTTATTCATATAGGCCACTCTTTTGCTGTTGTTGTTTTGGTGGTATTGTTGCAGGCAGCCAAGTTCTATCAAGTCCTATTAGATAGAAATATTATAGGCAGCCAGACAGGGTCAGGCCCCTCGAAGGAGATAACAGAAAACCAGGGATTGAACTCAGGCCTTTGCACCTGCCAGAGAAGCACTTATTCCCCCAAGCCATCTCCCTGGCTCAAGACAAGATATCTTATAACTGTGGGATGTTCCTGCTGTGAGCCAGACCTAAAGACCAAAGATCAAACACATGCTAACCTCCCTAAAGATTTGTACCCAAGATTGACCATTATCCTGAGAAAGCCAGGAAAAAGCATTATCTGATGGCCACTAGATAAGATATTATTTTATATTTATGTCTGCTTGCTACGTGACTCGATACCCCATTTGGTCTTGGGCTTAATCAATTTTACCTGAGCAATGGTGCTTGTAATCCCATTGGTTGACCATAGCTTTGTCCCACCCCACATCCACCCAAGCGAGTTCCCATATTCTCCACCTTAGCCCTGCATGGTTTTACACTATAAAAGTCCCTGGAAGAGACAGCTTCCTGGGGGACTATCTGCTCGGGCCCCCCTCCTGTCTCTCTCTCAGACAGGAGCTTTCTTTCCCTCAATAAATATATTCTACTCATAAACTCCATTTGTGCCTAAAATTCATTCTTCAGTTTTAGAGAACAGAACCTTGTCCAGGGCGGGTCAGGAGATCATTTTTCCCTTACATCATTTGGAGGTCACCCACCCGAGATCAGTTTTTCTCCCTATATCATATGGAGGTCCCACCGTGATCATTGGATGGAGGTATGAGTTTGCCTTTCTTTCATAAATTCTGGATTGGGATTTGCTTAGGTGACAAATTTTTTTTTTTTGTGACAAATTTTTATGCTTCAAATGTTGATATGTCTTTGCTCATTGCGCAAAATTGTTCATGCTTTGCCTCGTACAGTTTTGTCTCATAGTACTGTTAAAATTGCTTACAATTGTTTAGGCTTTGTCTCTTACATGGTTTTGTTAAAATGTTGGTCAAAGTCTTGTTGGTAAAACTAAGTTAAAATATGGAAATGTTATAAGGTAATGATATTTCTTCAATAGGACCTTTTGGGCCGGGGATATGGGTCAGTGGAATAAGCACTTCCCTGGCAAGTGCAAGGGCCTGAGTTCAATTCCGGTTCCACAAAAAAAAAAAAAAAAGGACCTTTCATGACTGTTGTGTACTTGTATATGTTGCAATTTAAGTAGATGCTGAAAGTAATGGTATTCCTTACTTGATTTTAGACAACAAGGCTAGAAAGAGTAATGTTAGTAACCTCCTAGTGGACTTTATGTAAACTTCTGTAAAATGGGACTTTTAGCCAGCTCAGACTTAGAACATCTACATGCCTGTACATGAAACACGGGACTCTTTTTGCCAAATAAATGACATTAGGTCAGCAACCATTCTTAAAGACTTGGAGGACAGATTTCACTGGGACAGACTGGCTCTGAACCCCTCTACATGCTAGAGTAAATGTCAGGCCTGCTCTGTTTCAGTTTTCTCTCTTTGACTTTATTCCCAACTTTCCTATCTCTTTGTACTTACCTTTTTAGAGGCATGTAAAATTAGGAAATCTCTAGACTGTTTCAACCAAGTGATCAAGTGAAAATGAGCATATGTTAACAGTGAAGACAGGGAGGTCATTTTATTTTATTTATTTATTTTTATTTTACTATTATTATTATTATTATTATTATTATTATTATTATTATTATTTTTGCAGAAGCAGGGATTGAACTCAGGCCCTTGTGCTTGCCAGGCAAGCACTTACCCTACTGAGCTATCTAGCAGCCCCAGGGAAGTCATTTTAAAAAAGGACACATACCCTTTCTCTGGGTCAGATGAGACAAATAGGACTATGCTTGTCCAGGAGGACACATATAAAAGCCATGTCCCAGCTTAGTGTTCCGGGCAGGTCTCCTTTGGGAGGCTAAACCTGAGACACAGTGGAGAGAACCGACTTTTGGGTGACACCAGAAGGAGCTATCTCCAAAAGCAGCACACCTATGGGACCAAAACACATTTAGTGTGAAGGAAGATTCAGCCTGTTCTCCTAAGTCTAGTTGTCATTTAGGTACATAAGAAATAAGTTGTAGAAGTTATTTATTTTTTTGTTTGTTTGTTTATTTATTTGGCTGAACCAGAAATTGAACTCAGACCCTTGCGCTTGCCAGGGAAGTGCTTATAAGTTGTAGAATTTAAAACCTTTATTGTAATGTGCTAGGTAATTTTGTTCAGGCTTTTAGCTATCCCTTATAGACCTTGGACAAACAGGGGTTACTCTGCCAGCTAGTAAATGCTCTTAGGGCAGCTGCCACTCTTTGAAACAGAGGACCGGTTTCCCCAGCTATTCTTTGGTGAATCCCCATTGAAGGCAATGGCTGATAGAATGCTGACCAGAGAAACCATTGAATCTCTTTCTGGAGACTGAGCTCTGGTTGTGTAGGCCAAAAGAACCTGAGCACACCTGAGGGGGTGTGGTTCCTTGGTGGAAACTGGCTCCTGACCACTGAAAGATCTCCATTACCTATTGTACTTTCTTCCTCTGTTTTTATTAGTGAACTAGGAAATCTACCTGAGCTTTTCAGTAAAACAACTTAATGAGTCACTCCTTCAAAAGTCAGGCTGAGGCACCTTGCAATATTTTACATTCTACAGTGGCTATTAAGGGAAAATGATTTATATATGTGCCTTACGTGTTAACAAGACTAAGATTTTTGCCAGCTGTAGTCTTTACATGTAAAATGCAATTGATAGATGATAAATATGAGTTTCACCTGTGAGCTCCAAGGTTAAATCTTGTCTAGTTGCTAAAAATGTTTACCTAGGCGATCAAATGAAAAACAAGTGCCTGGAAACTTGGCTCATTGCATGGGGCCAAATCCCTTAGGCAATTGTTGTATCTATCTCTAGAAGTGATCTTTATAGCCTGAGAATTGCTCCCTTCCAAATGACCTTGTATGCCATAATTATATTTCCTTCTGTACACATTCCTATCACTGGGCCAATTGTAGCTGTTAACTTACAAATAGTCAGTAAGAGTAAGTGAAGGGTTTGTGACATATTCAGGAGATTAGAATCATACACCAGCTCGAGGGTGGATAGGCTGATGGGATCTTTTCTCCCTTCTCTCCACCGGGAGAGGGCTATTCAGGGATTCCATGGGAGGAAGAATCAATCAGAAAGAAGGTGGGGACACCCAAAAAGGCAATTTCTATTGAATTTCAGGTTATCTCACAGCCAAAGTCTCTTACTCCTTTAGAGTGCTTCATTAAGCACCAGAAGACATTTGATCATTACATACTAAAAAAGAACCATTTAACACAAATAGAATGCAGAGGAAAGTATTAATTGCGATGCTAATTTATAACTAGAAAAATGGTATAAAAGGAAGATGGTAAAAATGTCTTATGTGCAGATTTTGTTAGCATTAAAAAGGTTATTGTTATTTAAGTTTTAAATGGTAGATGTGAGCAACAGGAGAACCAGGCAGTTCAGCCCTGTGCACCATTACTGAAAGCAAGGCTTCCCCTATTTGCCTTTCTAAAGGGTGGACTTCTAAAACAGCTAAATTTCAGGCCTCTACACTCATCCTCAGCTGGGTTTATGCAAGCTCCTCAAGGACAATATCCTTTTAAGAATGAAGAGACAATTTGGAACTTTCAGAATTCATGTGCCTTAGATGACCCTGATAAATACTTTGATGACAATTTGCTCAGACTTATAAAGCAGATTAAAAGGAGATAATGTTAATCTTTTTTTTTTTTTTTTTTTTTTTCGGAACCAGGGATTGAACTGCTTGTGCTTGCCAGGGAAACACTCATTCCAGTGAGCCATCTCCCTGGCTCCAATGTTAATCTTAAGCCAAGCTTTGACTTCTAGAAAAAGGCAACATTACAAGCTACTATTGCCTTTGGAGAGAAATATTATTTTGTTAATTTAAAAGAGTTAAGAGATAGATAACCAATGAAACTTCCAGTTTTTTTTTTGTCTTTTTTGAGACAGGGTCTCACTATGCAGTTCAGGCTGGCCTTAAGCTCACTTTGTAGCACAGGCTGGTCTCGAACTCACAACAATCCTCCTGCCTCAGCCTCCCAAGTGCTGGGATTACAGGCCTGCGCCACCACGCCCAGCTGAAACTTCCAGTTTTCACTGGAGCCCAAATAGGCAGATTCCTGGTGGTCTAGTAGCCCGGCAGGAAAACTAGAAAAAAGTGCATATTCTTTTTTTTTTTCTATTTTTTGGTGCAGGGTCTCACTATGCATGCAGCCCACATTCATAGTGATCTTCCTGCTTTTTGCCTCCCATGTGCTGGGATGACAGGCGCGCGCCACCGCGACCGGATTGCATTGCCGGCTCAGCGCACCCGAAGGCAGGGCCGGCGCGGCTGGGGGAACCAAGGATCGAACACTGGTCCCTGCGCTTACCTAAGCAAGCGCTTAGTCCGCTGAGCTATACCGCCGGCCCTTCAAGTGCATATTCTTAAAGGTCTAAGAACTAGAACCAAGCCTTCCAGTTGTTTTAAATTTTAGCTGTTTACCAGGAAAAGGATGAACACCTCTCTGATTTATTTTTTTTTATGAGCAGAATAGATTTATTGAGAGAAAGAAAGCTCCTGTCTGAGAGAGGGACAGGAGGGGGGCCGAGTGGGCAGTTCCCCCTGATTTCTTGTAAGTTTAATAGAGGCTCGGGTAAGACATACTTCCAGGGGTGCTGGTTAAATAGAGGAACAGATGACTCTTACAGATATGTTCAGGAGCTACAAAAGATAGATTTCAAATTTAGATAATTTGATACTTTAGTGAAAACTAAAAGTGACCTATAATTAGAACTGGGAGAAGACTAGAAAACAAAACAAAACAAAAAAAAAAAAAACAAAGAGATTAAAAAATGGCTGCCTTTGCAGCCTCAAAACAGTCTCTAGGTCTGATTCTCTTGGCTCCAAGAAGAGTTCAACGATGATGAGTTTCATCAGCTACCACTGTCAGAAGCCAGGCCAGCCAGGCATGGTGGCACATGCCTGTAATCCCAGCACTCAGGAGGCTGAGGCAGGAGGATTGTTGTGAGTTCGAGACCAGCCTGAGCTACAAAGTGAGCTTAAGGCCAGCTCTGACGCGGAGGCCCCAGAGCTCAGATTCAGCTTCCCAGATGGTCCAGTAGGACTGAAGGGCGCTGGGCCCGCCCCCTCCCTCTGGCCCGACTGTTACCTCTACCTGCCATTTCCACAGAGGAGTCCTGAGTAATCATGATTAAAGGAAAAAAAAAAAAAAAAAAAAAAAAAAAAACCCAGCCTATTGCTGGACGTTGGCACACGTCTCTTTGTCCTTCTCCAACCCTGACTTCAATTATCGTACCTCAATAAAAACGGACTTTACGAAACATCCTGCTTTAGCTGTAACTGAGATATTACAATATATTCAGGTTGCTAAGGAATCAGAATTATGCTGACTAGTTTTTACAGATGTAATGTACATTGTTGTTCATCTACAAGGACTTAAAACATATTTCATTGGTTTAATCTTACTAAATGCTGTGTATTTCATGATAAGTGTATGTTAATTGGGTTGATTTTTGATGTAATGCAGGTATTTCATGTTGATAGTAAATATAGGTGTGACCTTTCAGATTATATTTCTCAAAAGTAACATTAAAGTTATAATATCCCATATTAGAACTGTGGGTTTTGTTTTTTTTTTTTTTTTTTTTTTTTTACCTAAGTAGTCATGCAAGTGAAATCTAAAACCAAAAAGTTATATTTTGCTCAGTATACCCCTGGTATCTGACACAAGCACAGAAGTTAGAAGGGTTTACAAAAATAAATTTGTCTCAGTTGGTAGAAATTGCTCAAGAAGCGTTACATAGTAAAAAGAATGCAGAATAAAATTATAGACAGAAAATAAAAATAGTCATACTGGCAGCCTACAGAAATAAAGGTCAATCAGAAAACAGGGAAAAAGTTATGCTTCCCTGAATCCAAACAGAGAAAAGGGGCATTTCAAGCAAAAAAAAAAAAAAAAAAAAAAAAAAAAAAAAAAAAAAAAAAAAAAAAAAAAAAAAAAAAAAAAAAAAAAAAAAAAAAAAAAAAAAAAAAAAAAAAAAAAAAAAAAAAAAAAAAAAAAAAAAAAAAAAAAAAAAAAAAAAAAACTGTTCAACATGGAATCGGAGAAAGTTTCAGATTGCTAAGACCGCGGGTCTTCACCTCTCAGCCTCAAGGAACCCATGTTAACTGTCAGTATAAGGAGAAAGCCTGTTAGACATTTGGTAGAAGCTCATGCAGATTTGTAGGTAATTACCCAGCCAGTGACCCCACTTACAAATTGGAGAGTACTTGGTGTTTTCCCTCTTTCTGGCAATTCGTGTGCCACAAGTGATAACAGAATTGATAAAACAGAAAAGGCCCATTTGTTCCTGACAGTATGCACTGACCATGAAAGATCAAAAGAGATTAAACATCACATTTAAGAGATCTCTGCCAATTGACCTACAAAAATTTCTAACTAGTGTTTTTATATGCTGAGGTCCCCTAGACCCTATCTTTATCATTTTTATGGGAAGTCATTAATGTCTTCTTGGTGAAAATCATTTTTGACTATATTTATGATTATCCTGTTGAACTTATTACTTGGAATATGCATGTTTAAAAGTTTCTGGGAGCCTCGGAGATGGCTCAGTAGAATGAGCGCTTGCCTGGCAAGCACAAAGGCCTGAGTTCAATCCCTGGTTCCGGAAAAAAAAAAAAAAAACACTATTAAAAAAAAAAAAAAAAAGCCGGGCGTGGTGGCGCATGCTTGTAATCCCAGCACTCGGGAGGCTGAGGCAGGAGGATTGTTGTGAGTTCGAGACCAGCCTGAGCTACAAAGTGAGCTTAAGGCCAGCCTGAACTGCATAGTGAAACCCTGTCTCAAAAAGACAAAAAAATAAATAAATAAATAAAATAAAATAAAAGTTTCTTTGGCATTGCCTCCTGTAGACTCAAAGCTATATGTCAACCCAAGAGAAAAAAGCCTGCTGTCTATTGCAGGCCTTTAGAAAAAACTTCTAAAAAATGTCAGCAACTACGACCCCTTTCAGCCTGAAGAAGCTAGACAGGTCGTAGCCCATACCTCCCTCATGGCAGTTCAGGATACTTCTTCAGAGGGGGAATGTTGCAGGCAGCCAAGTTAGATAGAAATATTATAGGCAGTCAGACGGCAGTCAGACAGGGTCAGGCCCTTGGAGGAGATGACACAGAAGACAAGATACTTTACAACTGTGGGAGGGATGGGTGCTTCTGCTGTGAGCCAGAACTAAAGACCAAAGATCAAACAAATGCTAACCTCCCTAAAGATTTGTATCCAAGATTGACCATTATCCTGAGAAAGCCAGGAAAAAGCATTATCTGATGGCCACTAGGTCCTGTTTTATATTTCTGTCTGCTTGCTACGTGACTCGCTACCCATTTGGTCCTGGGCTTAATCAATTTTACCTGAGCAACAGTGCTTCTACTCCCATTGGTTGACCATAGCTTTGTCCCACCCCACATCCACCTAAGCAAGTTCCCATATTCTCCACCTTAGGCCCTCATGATTTTACACTAAAAAAGTCGCTGGAAGAGACAGCTTCCTGGGAGATTACCTGCTCAGGATCCCCTCCTCTCCCTTTCTCAGACAGGAGCTTTCTTTCCCTCAATAAATATATTCTACTCATAACCTCAGTTTGTTTCTAAAATTCATTTTTCAGTTTTAGGGAGCACAAACTTGTCCAGGGCGGGTCAGGAGATCATTTTTCCCTTATATCATTTGGAGGTCACCCACCCGAGATCAGTTTTCCCCCTGTATCAGTACCAGGGATTAAATTCAGGGCCTTGTGCTTCCAGGCAAACATTTATTCCACTGAGCTATCTCCCCATAGGCCACTCATTTGTTATAGCTACATAATATTTTCATTTTAGGGATACAATGCCTTATAATTAGGATTACCAATAACTATAGGCTTTCTTTTTATTTTGATGTATTTAGTAGAGGGTCTACAGGGTTTCACTACACAGATTGTACTCCTAGTGATGCTCCTCTTTTCAGCCACCCAAATTCTGGGATTACAAGGGTCTTCCACCCTGCCCAGTCTCAATTGCAGTCTCAGGGTGCCCCAGGGGTGGCCAGGGATTGAACCCCAGTCCCTGCATCTGCCTACACAGGTATTTTATTAAGCTGAGCTATCTGGCTGGAATGTGATAAAATTTCCATTGTGATTTAGGTCTAAGAGGTTGCCCAAAGGTTTTGGGGCTGGGCGTACAACTCAGTAGAATAAGTGCTTGCCTGGCAAGCTCAGGGTCCTGAGTTCAATCCTTGGTTCTGAAAAAAAAAAAAAAAAAAAAAAGAAAGAAAGGAAGAAAAAAAGGTCTCATATATTTAGAGGTGGGGCTTTTGGAACATGATTGGATTGTACTGGAGGTGCTGTCCTCATCTGTGGATTAATCCACTGAGGAGTTTACAGCTGAATGTCCAGATATGTTGTGGGCCAGTGGGACATGGCAGCAGGGTGTGTTCTTATCCTTAGCTCCTGCTTTCTTTCTCTTTGCCTCCTGTCATGGGCTGGGCAGAGCAGCTGCCCTCCACCAGGCCTTTTCTTCCTTGGGGCCAGCCATGGACTGGGCCGAAGCCTCTTGTTTAGATTGCAGCACTGGTCATGTTCCAGAGACAGAGAAGTGATTAACACAGTCTCTCACTTTTTGTCAACTGAAAGTGTCACAGATTTTCAGCACTACTGAAGGATATTTCTTTTTTTTTTTTTTTTTTTTTTTTTTTTT
>PVKA01034047.1:0-23773 GCA_004027165.1 Ctenomys sociabilis | reverse complement strand
CTCTCTCTCTCTCTCTCTCTCTCTCTCTCTCTCTCTCTCTCTCTCTCTCTCTCTCTCTCTCTCTCTCTCTCTCTCTCTCTCTCTCTCTCTCTCTCTCTTTCTCTCTCTCTCTCTGAATCACAGGGGCCACAGGTTGAGTGGATTTCCTTCCCCCAGTCCTTCCTCCAACCCTTTCTACCATAAGACATTAAGACATGGACCAAACACTCAAAAATTGTGAGCCAAAAACAATCTCTCCTTTAAATCATGGATGTCAGGTAGTTTGCCAGAGTGACAGGAAAGCTAATCCATTTCTTTATAAATTACTCTGTCTGCAATAGCTGTTGAGCATGAGAAACCAAGACCAATTAGAGTCTAGATTATACACAATTACTCTAGGACAGCCAGTATTCAGCAAGGAGGGTGGCTCTGGCAGGGTGTTTGCCTCTCAGAGCCACATTTGCCATTCAACAAAATGATGGTCTGTGCGGCTTGAAGACAGGACATAATGCTGAGCCCTTGAGTTGAAATTCTGAGTTTCCGTCTGCAGACCTAAACCCATCACATACTTGGGGTTGACCAACACTCATGGCATCTGTGAGTACATGGCAATTCTTGGGGCAGTGACTGAGTCTTGGAAACTTCCAGTATGGAGCCAGAAGGAAAACTAAGGCTGTAGTTTAAGGCTTACTATGTGAGTAAAGCCAATCTGATTTTTAGATGGAATAAAACACCCTCTTTTATTATCTCCTTGAGAACACTTCCATTTCACCTTAGAGTGGAAAATAAAATTAGAAGCCTTGTTTTGAGTCAACCAGCTCTCAAAATGATGATCTGAAAGAACAAAAGCCTCTCCCCTGGTGCCCTCGCCTTTCTGTTTTCACTGTGTACCATGCATCATCACACAGTAATAATCTGGGATGCTAGACAGCAGAAGTGAATGCAGAACCTTTTCAAGTAATCATTTTTGGGTTTTGTTGGGGTTTTTTTTTTTCACTAAGTGGCATTTACAGAATTAGTGGCACCCTGGCACAGAACTTTACAAATCTGAGTGTAGAAATTTCAACTGTCATTGCAGTTGTGATAAAAATTAGTTTGATGCTGATCAGCTGGATGACATCAACACACAAGATGCTCGGCGTACAGAATATGATCTGAGAGGCTGCAGCAGAATGTTCCCGCACTTTGCAGAGCCTTATGTGGTGGAGTGCAACCTTGAAATAGGTGGTGGGAAATAGAGAATATATAGTACACAGCATGCAATAGTGCTAAAATTGTGCTTTGTCTATGTGAATCTCTGAAAAAAAGACATATTTAATCTACTGTTCTTTAACTGTCCTGAACTTCTTCCTCTGAATAGAGGAGCAACCGTAACTGACACATATGAAACACAACTCCATTTGGGGTCATGCTTTCTTTATTTCATTTGTTCAACCAGTTGGTATTGAGTACTGACTACTGGATACCCAAGAAGAACAGGCTCATTATAAATAAATAAATTCGAGCCGGGCGTGGTGGCGCATGCCTGTAATCCCAGCACTCGGGAGGCTGAGGCAGGAGGATTGTTGTGAGTTCGAGACCAGCCTGAGCTACAAAGTGAGCTTAAGGCCAGCCTGAACTGCATAGTGAGACCCTGTCTCAAAATAAATACATAAATAAATAAATAAATAAATAAATAAATAAATTCGTACAACATTTTTGGCAACAGTAAATATATGAAAACATATACTTAAGTGATCTGACAGAATAAAACTGGAAGAAAAGAAGACAGCCCCTCCCTGAGAAAGAAGCATTTGAGTTGAGACTTCAAATCGTTCCCTTAGGCAGCTGGTGGGAGAAGAGCACTGTGGAGGTAAGAAAGTGTATAAGGTTCTCCCTGCCCCTGTACAGGAAAGGCTAAACTGATGCTAAGAGAGATTAACTTTTCTTAAGGTGATAATAATTTATATTTATATGCCCCCCACACCAAATCCTCTCAAACATAGGCATTTCAGGGGTGATTGAATCGTAGGATCCACACAGCTGACTGTGGATAAAGTCTTGCTGGAGGAGCAGGAGACTCCCTGGGGACTTGACCTAGAAGGGTGTGTGTGTGTGTGTGTGTGTGTGTGTGTGTGTGTGTGTGTGTGTGTGTGTGTGTGTCCACCCCCAGCTCCTCTCTCCACTCTCTGCTCCTCCACTGCTAGGACTGCAGAGGCTGCCCTTCCATCTCGCCCTTCCTGTCCTAAAGTCAGCCAACTGTACACTAAAGCCAGGAGCCAAAATAAACATTTCCTCTTCTAAATTATGGCTATCAGTGCCTTAGTTACTTTTCTCTCCTTGTTGAGACAAAATAGCCAGTGTCCAAAATTAAGGAAGGAAAGGTTTGTGTAGCTCTGAGTTTTTGAAGATTCGGTCCTTTATCAGCTGACTCCAGGGCAGTTGGAATGGCACAGGGACAACAGTTCATGGTGGTGGAAGACACCAAGAGACAAGAGTAAAAATGGAGAGGTCCAGCCTCTTTTTCTCCCTTATCACATATGCAGGCTACCCACCCTCACAAGATCTCCATGCCCTTCTCTTGCCCAGAGTGAGGGTGTTTACAAAGTGAGGCCCCTGGCCTCCTGCTAAGTCATTTAGTTAACCTTCTAAACTTCTCAGGTTGACACAATGGACAGTGTCCTAGAGTGCTAAGGGCTTGTCCTCTGCCTCCTGGATATGGAATTGCTGTTACTTAGTAGAACTGCTAACTTAGGCTTCTAGAGTTCTCAAATGGACATTATGTATCAGTCATAACAATTAAGTTTGGTGTTTTAGAGGCAAGCTAGTGACTAAGGCAAAAGACAATGCAAGGGCCGGCCAAATAGCTCAGCAGATTAAAGCACCTGCAAGCAAGTCAAGGGCTTGGGGTTTGATCCCTTGTCCTGCCCTGCTGGACCCACCCCCAGGGCTCACTGAGATGGCAATTGAGAGACTGGGCATGGTGCCGCATGCCTGTAATTCCAGCTCTTGGGAGGCTATGAACAGGACTATAAGTCCAATGTAGTAGTGAGACCCTGGACCCTGTTATAGACCCTTTCCTAAAATACAAAAAAAGGACAATGTACCCTAGTGGCAAGAGAAGTCAGATATAAGTATAGCAGCAGAGACCCAAAAATAAAGGAGCCTCTGGGAAACAAAATTTAATATTGAATACTTCTTTTTTTTGAAAGTATCAGGAAAACAAAGCCACAATTCTCCACATCATGTTCAGCATCTTCCAATGCTTTGGTAAATCACCCCTGCCTTTATTATTACATCTTGGTTCCCTCTGAAGCTGCAGGTGTTGGAGCCCTGACAACAACAGGAGATAGGAGCCTCACTGAGCCAGGATCATCTCATAAACCCTGATGCCGTTTTGAGAATAGTAAAAAGCAAACAACCCATAACATTATAGAGCGAAGAGGCGAACAAATATCACCTTCCTCCTGAATATGAGAATAAAGTGCATTAGATAAATAAAAAGCTGACCATCATGTATAAAGGACACGGAGAACTGCTGATAAAATTCAGGTGAAGAAAATTAAATCTCTTGACCAGATGAACCAGGTCATGCAGTAATGACAGGGTGCAGAACATGCAATCCTAAAACATAGCACTTTGGCATATTGAATATTTTAGAGCCAGACAGTTGGCTCTGAGGTGAAGCACCTGCCTGGAAAGCATGAGGGTGTAAGTTCAATGCCCACTAAACCCCCCACCAAAAAAAAATAAAGAATTTAGAACAAAGGTCTTAGAGAATCAGAACCTGCAAGAAGGAATCTCTGAATTATGCTTTTCCCCCCACCTCCCAGCTACATAGATCATAAGGCCCTCATATGGAAACAGGAGAGTAGGGTGGGTAAGCAGGCATGACTGGTCTGCTGTGGGGCCCCAGAACACAGACACATGCACAATTTCCAACTTTTGTACCTGGAGCCAATCAGAAAGTGCTATCTTCAGTTCTTCTAGTGCAAAACAAAGCAGGGTTCTGGTAGGAGATCCTCAACATACTGTCAGCCTGGAGAACAGGAGCCCCAGAAGACCTCTGCCACTGACCTCATGACCACATTGAGCTCTCCAGGGGC
Source organism: Ctenomys sociabilis (assembly GCA_004027165.1). Taxonomy (NCBI): domain Eukaryota; kingdom Metazoa; phylum Chordata; class Mammalia; order Rodentia; family Ctenomyidae; genus Ctenomys; species Ctenomys sociabilis. The sequence goes on along the minus strand of PVKA01034047.1, from coordinate 19,709 downwards.
TTGCATGCCTTGTCCAATTCTTTTATTCAGGACACCAGGCATCTGGAAGGAATCCCAGAAAAGCATCTATGAGAGATATCATCCTACACCCAAGGAAAAGCACATTTTACCTCTAAATTAAGGAATGTCAGGAGGAATCTGAGCAGACAAGCCTTGCTCTCTCCATATATTATTGCATTTGCCACACTTTTTTTTTTTTTTTAATTCAGGGCCAGGGAGATAGCTCAGTGGCATAAGCACCTGTCTGGCAAATGCAAGGTCCTGAGTTCAATCCCAAGTATCACACACACACACACACACACACACACACACACACTATTAAAAATTCAGCAAATTTTTAACATATCACATAATCCCCCCATCATACTTTTCCACAATTTTCCATTCTTTATCCAACACTAAGCTTAAATCTTTGAAGTCATCACAACTTTACGAAGGCCCTCTGTTAAGTTTTATCAGAGTGGTGGTGGTGTAGCAGAGAACCAAAAATGGGGGAGGGGGGTCTTTACTAACTCTGAAGACACAGAGAGGACCAAGGGAAAGGAGGTGAGAAGATCCTCCGGTCTGAGACAGGGGGGTTGAGAATTTATGGACTTTTGCCAGGGGCAGAGTTGAAGTGACACACGAGGAGCTGATTGGAGGCTCCCTTGTGTGGGCGGGAAAGGTAAAAGGAAGTTGTATCCAGGGCTGGAGTGGAGAAGGAGGAGGAAGTGGTCACTGGGAAGGCAGGCTGTTGTGTTGGACATTCAGCCATGCGTAAACAGTGCCATGATAACTTAGCAGTTCATACTCGGATGATAACTATCACTCTCCTGCCATGTACATCTTAAGTGTATTTGTATGTTTTTCGGTAATGAACCTATTTCCTCCCCTACATTAGTTACCTGGGAAGCTCTCAGAGACATCTAACCAGCATCTACTTCCAATCCGTGTCTAGAACAAGTTTACATTCTGTTCTTGGTGCCTAGGACTGAACCCAGGGCTTTCAGCTGGCTAGGCAAGCATTCTACCACTGAGCCAAATCCCCAGGCCCCCAATCAGTGTTGATTTCTATCACTTTTTTCCTGACTCTGGCCTATAAGTTAATCACTGTTACACACTGTTTCTCCAGAGCTATAGACCACATCAGGGATTAACAATGGAATTTGGGGTTGCAGCTAAGATTGAATCAGTGCCAGTTACTGGAGAGTAAACATTGAAAAAAAATAAAGAAATAAAAATAAAACCTTATTCTTATGCTGATACAAAACAAACCATATTTAAGATTTGAGTTACCTCATTACTCCATGATAGAACTGGTATATGGGAAAACTGGTACAAAAAAGAAATAGCCAAAAAACCAATACAGCAGGAATAGTGACATGCATGAACAGCAAGATGAACAAATCTCACCTATTAGGGAAGTCAACTGAACTTTCCCAGAGCAGGGGAGAATTTGTGGTCTACATGCAAAAATTTTTGTGTGTGTCCTAAGTTACCTGCAATTTACAGAGCCATAAAAACAATGCAAAGATTATAAAAGGTGCAGTTAGATAACCTTGAAGATGTGCTTTTGAAAGCCTATGGATCCCCACTAAAACACAAATTTTTCATGATGCACACGGCAAAACTTCCCGCTTCAGTCAAATCAATGAATGGTACAAGAACAAACTTCAAATAAGAGGTTTAATTCTTTCTGTTGAAAATGAAAGCAGAGATACCTCTCTCTTTTCTTTTAAGAGCAGGAACTCTGGAAAATCTTTAATTATACGTGCTTTCTCCTCTCTTTCAAAGGTACATAAACCTTTTTGAAAACTAGAAGGCCTTGGTTAACCTGGTGACCCAGGATGACCTTCTCCATGTCCCAGAAGCCATCTTTTGAAATACAAACATCAAAGGAGGTGGTCCTATTCCTGAGAGAAGGTAGAAACCTAACTTCAGTGGATGTTTTTCCTCAAGTTCCTCAATGCTGTTTCTTTCCCTTTTAAAAATGCATATAATTTTAATTCACAAATTATGATGGTGTTAAAATTATGGAGTACTGAATGTTTTGATAGATGTATGCAATATGAAATGATTAAATTAAGCTAGTTAATGTCTATTGCCTTAAGATTTTTGTAATGGTACATGTGATAGTTACTCTTTTACTTAGAAGCATATAGTGCAGGGCTGGTGACATAGCTCAGAGGTCTAAGCCTGGCAAGCGTAATGACCTAGGTTCGATCCCCAGTGCTGCATGCTGTGCTGGCCCAGCACCATACTGGCCACAAGAACCAGATGTGGTGGAGTCCACCTGTAATACCAGCACTGGGTAGGTTAAACAACAGGAGGATCACTACAAGTGTAAACTGCATAGTGAGACCCTGTACCAAATATGTAAATTTAAAAAACTACAGTGCATTATTATTGACTGTAGTCACCCAGCTTTACAGTGAATCTCAAAATTTATTCCTCTCATCTTATTAAACTCTAAAATTGATTTTCTCTTTGTACTGCCTATGTAAAGAAAAATCTGTGAGTTGAGAGAAAATTTTCCTTCTCATTATATTTCCCAAGAGTAATTTCTCCTTCCCTGTACACCATGAGAGCTAGGACACTCAGCCACATGCAGAATGCTGTGAACTCAAACACTTGCTTCTGTAGTTCATTGGTTTTTGCTCCCTTCAGAAACAACAAGCACCTTTTTCAGAATAACCAAGCACTGAACTATATTCATTCTATGCATACAGCAGGCCCTAATGTGTGTGGCTTTATATAAACAAGGAGGAGGCCTGAGAGAAAAAGCTGCCTAGGAAAGACAGAAATACCTACTATGGCATTCCTTGATGGTCATTATCGCTGGCACTGAGCTTCAAAACTTTGCTTTTTAGACATCAGCAACACAAGCTGGAGCCAAAAGCTAAGATTTTGCTTGCTGCAGTTAAAGATAAAAAGTACCTCACATCCTTTGGCCACGTCTGAGAAGGCAGAATGAGAATTGGTGATTTGATTTAAGGTAAATATTCTAAAAGGGATCGAGGTCTGTAAATATTACAGCTGCCTAGAATTGGTAGAAGTAGTGAAGTGAGGATTTTGAGAAGAGGGATTTTAAAAATCTCAAGGCACCAACTATTGATGCTTTCCACTGAAATGTTGATGGGTCTTTGGGGAAGTTTCTCTAATGAAGAGCTAAGCCATTTGCTTGAATACTGAACTCATACTAATGAAGGCAGAGGAGTCACACAGCCCATATCAATGCAGGCAGTAAGGCATAGCTTCAGTCCTCAACACCCAGGCTCTGTGCGGGGAGAAGGCTTTGATTTTTCATAAACACAGCCCATCACTCATATGTGCAGAAAATGTTCTTTTTATTTTTTTCTGCTAACTCGGTTTATTTTCTCTTTGGGGTCTTGTAGTTATCCTTTTTGCTGTATAAGTTTTTTAAATAATTACATGTACTAATATTATCCTGAATGTACACACGGGGTTTCTGCAGCAAAGCAGATCATCTATGAACAGAGATAAATACAGAAAGCCCCCATGGTTTCACTGGGAAATCATCTCAGCTCATTAAGGGACATCATGCCCCTCTTCTGGGAGCTTTCAAAGTACATGGAGAGAGAGCTACTCATAGTCCTGCGTCACCTGTCCTCGCGGGACCACTCTCACCTGGCCTCTGGTCAGCAGCTCATGATCTTCCTTCTCCCTCTTACCTGATTCCCACAGCCTGCAACCACTTTCTCCTCCTTGCTTCGCTGAGCACTCAGTAGCTGTACCTTTGTGTCGCATGTAGCCGTCTCTCTGATGCTATCCAGCTCTCTCTTTTGAGCTAGCTTCCACTTTGGAACCTCTCTTGCAGGGTCTCGCACCCCCCAAGAGGCCCCTTACCCAGGGAGAAGCTGCCTGCCTGTTCTTTCCTCTTTCCCTGTCTCTGCTCTTGCTCTTCCAACTACATGGGCTTTCAAAATCAAAGGCAGAAATAAGATAAATCTATCAATTTTGAAAAAGAAAGAATGAAAAGAAGAAAGGAAGGAAGAAAGAAGGGAGAAGGAAAAGAAATATTTGTAACCTAAGACAATAAATATAGGGCTCGAAATTTACAACTAGTCTCCTTAAATCAGAAGGAAGGGGGTCCACGGAGATGGTTCAGTGGCATAAGCACCTGCCCGGTCAGTGCGAAATCCTGATCCTCGGTACCAAAGAAAATATAAATAAATTTATTAATTATTTAAAATAAAAATAAATCAGAAGGAAGGGAATGATACAGTTGCATTACTCCACCTATTGGACTTCACTTTATCTGTTCCTATATGCAAAACTGATAATAATAATAAAATTTAAAAGAGGTGTAAAACCAGAGCCAGACTCAGGATGATTCACCCTCGGAAGCAATTAGCCCTGGTTTTCTGGCAGGAGCATGTCTGTCCCTGGGCAGCCCTTAGACACCGATGAAACTCCAAGAACAGCATCTATGTAGGAGGAAATCAGGAAAGTTCCTCCTAGATGGGAAATAAAGAGTAGTGTCACAAGCACACCCCAGAGCCGGCAAGACAGCTCAGTGGACTAAAGCACCTGCTTAGGCCAGCTTAGGCAAGCTCAAGCAGCACAGGCTGCTCCATCACCGCCCCCAGGGCGGGCTAAGCAGGCCAGAGTCCAGGGGCGAAGTGGCACATACCTGTATTCCCAGCACTGGGGAGGCTGAAAGCAGGAGATTACCACGAGTTTCAGTTGCGTAGTGAGACCCTGCAACAAACAAGTACATTCTTAAAAAATAAATAAATAAGTACAGCCCGTGTGAAATGTGGCGAGCAGATGAGAAAGAGGGGTCAGGAGCAAGGACGAGCCAACTCAGGGACTGAACAGGGAACACAAGTCACAAAAGGCGGAGTGGGAAGGAAGTTGCTCGAGGAAAAGGAGCCTTCCTGAGGGAGGATCACAAGCTCAAAGGGGGAAGGTGCAGTTTCATAGCGGAAAGAAGAGATGGACTTTTATAACATTAAGATTTCAGAAAAAGTAGCACAGTGGCAGATATCGGCCAAACCATCTGGAAAGTCCCAGTGTTGAGAGACTTTGCAGCACCCTTCCCCATCCTAAGCACAGAAGTGAGGATCCCTGGGGCCCGACCTGCCCCCTGGGTGACAGAAGAGGACCATAAGAGCTGTCAGCATGGTCCCTGCCGACAGAAGTCATGCTCCCGGAGAACGAACGGAGTACAACAGCTTCCCGCTGCCTACCTCTCCTTCAGAGCCTCCGCTCCTCCTTATTTCTTCACTTTCACTCCTGGGTGGTCAGGATTTCTTTTACAGAGGAAAACAGTGGAGCTGTGTTCAAACAAAATCTCCTAAACTCATTTGCTCCCTACAAAATATGCAGAACAAGAGATCCCCTTAGACTATAATCAACGTGCAAATACGTATGTTCCCTCATATCTTAAACATTTTCCCTTAATTCTTCTCTTAACAGAAAATATTTTGACTCTAATTAACTTTCCCAGAAGATGTTCTAAGACAAAGACCCATTACACATGGCTCAGACAGACACAAGGGTCACTGAGAATTAGGGAAAGGATAATTTAAGGGCTGCTAGTACCAGGAGAGAAAAATCGAGAAATGAAATAAGTATCTGATGGCTACTGTTATATGCCAGGCACTCAACAAACCACCTTTATATAAGTTCATACTTAATTTGAATAACAACCCTTGGAAGTCAGTACTATGACCCATGATTGGTAGCTAAATAGTTGGGCTTAGTGGCCAACAAATAGGCTGTCCTGACAGAAAATCCTCTAACTGGAGCCCAAACCGTGCTGTGCTTGCTGTATTCCAAACTCTGCTGCTCCTATCTTCCACGCAACACGTCTCTACCCACTTTGGTCTCGGCCACCACGGTGCCTCCCTTCACTCCCATAGAACCTCACTCTGTGTTTGTCAGTGGTCATTCAAAATTTAGTATGACTTCCCAAGAATATTCTAGAGAAGACCCCTGGTACTACGGGTTCCATAAGCAGGTAAATTTGAGAAGCATGAAGCTAGGTACATTTTAACAGGGTTTCTAACTGCAAGACATCTCAGGCTCTTGACTATGGTTCTATACATTGTAAACTCAGCCTGATACAGCTACAAGGTGGACTGAGGTACCAGCAAGTGGTATTTTACAGGTCCAAAGAAGGGATGTCGTGAGGTAGTGTGATGAGGTGCTGAACTCAGTCTCTGGGACCAGACTGATCAAGTTCAAAGCTCATATAATACGTAGCTTATCATACGTAGCATCTTACACAAGTTACAAAACTTGTTCATGTTTTGTGGACATAGTGAATGAACCTATGAACCTTTCATAGAAATGTCCTAAAGATTAGATGAAAAGCTATACACAAAGCACATTTAGCATGAAGTCTGTGTGACAAGCACTACGCTTGCCTCTCAGAACTTCTGTTTCAGGCAGCAACCCTCTGACCCACCAGACTATTTTGCAGAGAACACAATTTCTCTGATGGTGCACACAGTGGGTGCCAGTGTTAACTTATTGCTGTGGGACAAAGGGCTCCTCTAAGCTTTCTTTACGATTCTCATCCTAACTACAGACTTCTTGGCACTACACTGTGATCTGAGATTCTCTGCCCCTTCCTTCTCTGCCTACACCTGCTTCTTCATCTTTAGGCTCCAGGCATTTCCTTGATAAATCTGTCGGTCGCTTAATGCCATTTTAGCATCCTCTCATTGGGAGGTCTGGACTGGTGTAGTTGGGTGAAGTTAGTCACTGCTCACAAAGGGAGCTGCTCCTGAAATCCCTTATTTGGAAGCATCTCATGGGACAAAGTTCATTCAATCCACTTTAGGAAATCAATAAATAAATCTGTTGCTAAGTTTGCTAAACGGAGATATTCTTAAACCATTTCTTACAAAGCTGGCAAGATCAGATTGCATGCCAACTATTAAATGTGGTACATAAGACTAACATAAGAAATAAATTTTACTAATACTTGGAGACATGAAGTACTCTCTGAAACTAAATCCTCTTCCTACTGGACTTCATGCATTTATATTATCTTCATGAGAACCTGAATTACTCTACTGAAACCAGGAATAAAAAGGGGGAGAAGGCAAGGCAGAAGATACTGTACAAGACCAGTCTCAGTCTTCCAGACATTCTTGGGCTTATTCGATGATTTAACAAGGAATTAATTGAATTCACTATGGATAGGTTTCATTCCTGTTTGCTGATAATAAAGTGATGTGAGAGTGGACTAAGGCAATAACTTCATCCAGATGGGACAGAGGACATAAGAGAGAACCAAGTGCTATGGGAGCCCAGAGGAGAAAGAGGCTGATTGCCTGGAACTAAAGAGGGTTTCTGGAAGAAAGGAAGTAAAAGGACATTACAGAAAGAGAGAAGAGTGTGTACAAAAACTTGGAAATGGAACATCAGGAGCTGACTCTGATCATAATATCTAAGATCAGAGTTCACGATGTACTATAATCACAGGGTGAGTTCAGATCCCAGTGGTTTTCCTACATCACATTCAGTATCACAAAATGTCCCCAATGGAAAACAAAAAGTACACAGTTCTCATGGGAGCAGAGCCCTGGACAAGAGACACAGAGGCCCTAGAAACCTCCCATGCGTGGGCTGGACCCAAACTGATAGCCGTAAGGTCCTATCATTCACTGATATGGATGTTAAAAGCCAACATAGAGCTCAGGAGAATTTTTGTACAAATATATATGCACATTATTGTTTTGTCCTTAGGAGAAAATAGACCCATTCCATTGAAAATTATCGATTTAGAATTGCTTTAAAACACTTATGAATAGCAGACATGCCTATGTTTCCTGTTACAATAATAAAATAAATGCCACTGAGGTTCAGAAAGGCAGCTTCAGAGAGTGGAGATTTCTGGAAAGCCTCTGAGTTTTCTCTGCCAGAATTAACTGTATTTATCCAAAAGAAGAGAAAAGCTCCGATTTCTTTTTAAGTAGCTTTTTTAGGGTCCTTGTATTGTATGGCTGCTGTTCGTGCCCACATTTGTTCCAAATCTTCATCTTAAAAACCCATGCATATTTTATGACTTGAACCTAAATGTCCCATCATCACAAATTCCTAAGACTCTTCCTGCTCCTGAACTGATCATTAGCGAATTCATTTTGTATTCTAGTGGTTGTCAAAGGCCATTCTGAAGGTGTTACATTGAGTTTTGACATTAATTGATGGACACTTAAGCTCATCATAACTCTGGAGGGATTCAGAACAGAAGAAATTAGAAAGATGAATTTCAGGAGATGAATCCATTGAAAAGAAATGTGACTTCAGAGTCATTACTGTTGAATGCCTAGAGTTTCGTGACTTCCACACAGAATACAGTGAGGGCTCTTGGCTGCTGTCAGGCAGGGAGCTGCTAGGAGGAGGGTCTTTATTCTTCCCAGCTCTATGCACTGGGCACACACCAGGACAAAATTTACCTTCTTCCATTAACTAGTTAAAGATGAGCATCTCCCATTGTGAAAAAAAAAATTATTAGGTGGAAATCTTATTACTACCAAAGGATTTATAGAAATGGAAAATGTCACTCTTAGCCTAGCAGACAGGAATCAGGGTCATGGAATCCCATCAGCCTTGACAAGCAAGTATTAAATAAAGATATTGAGCTCAGAAAGAAATAAAGCAGTTTACCTTGGCAGCAATGGGTACTTGCTTGGCTATGCTGTTTGAATAACTCCAGGGTCTGGAAATTATGGAGCTTTCTTTAAAAAAAAAAAAAAGTTAAATAAAAACTGGGGGGGTGGTGAAATGATGACAAGATAAGTTGAAAATCAATTAGTACTTAAAATCCATACTTGGGTTTAAATTTCTACAGGGTCATATTCTTAGAATCAAAATTTTTATCAGCACAAATGTTGACTTTTCTTTCCTCTTTAAAGCACTATCAAGGAACTATGGGTCTTTTTTCCATCTGTACTCTAACCTACAGTGTTTCAACAGGTCAGAAGAAAGACCATGTGTCAAAAGGTTTAGAAAAACATAGAGCATTTCATGAAGACCCTTTCTCAGTGAAAGCAAGAAAGCAATTAGCTAAGCTGTTAGAAAACACAAAGTTCATTAATATAATTAATAGCTACAATTCCACAGGGTCTGACAAAGTGCTGGCCTCTACGTACCTTTATTTCTCGTAACCTATGGATGAGGAAAAGATATAATTATCCCTAATTTACAAATAAATAAGCTGCAGCTTGGAAGCTTCTGCTGAATTCTCAATGCCATTTAGCTGTTTAATCGTGGGCCTATGTTGCAGTCCTAGGAAATGTAACCCAAAGCCCTAGTGTAACAGCTCCCTCCTAATTCTGACCCAGTTGATTTATTTCCCAGGAGTGCAACATGAGCCCTACCAGCTCAAGACAAAAATGATTTTTCTCACTATGGCCAGTGTTCCTTGTAGGCACTTGACTGATACCATATGTATAAAGTGTGCTAGAAAATGGGAAGATTAGTTTATATTGTTACAGATGACAATGGTAGCAACTAGAAATATAGGTCATGCCATTGTCAGAGAGTTCTTCTGAGTACTGCATTCGACCTTGCTTCCCCAGACTATCTTTGTTATTGTTGTTGTGCTGCTATTTTTTAAATTAATTTTATTGAGAAACAAATAACAAGAAGACAGTTTCAAAAGTGATTAATAGGGCAGTTTCAATAATTAATGCACTGCGTATTTTTGTCTTCATAGTGGTAATTCATAGTACAACATGCAGACATGATATCTTGTCCAAACATTATTAGTACAAATATTTCTTCCCATTGAATTAAGAGCAAGAGCTATACATCTATCCTAACTATTTTTAAAGTTAGAAACCAAATAAGTATATCTTCTGGAATCTAGCATACATATCATGTTCCTATTTGTTTAGTATTTTATGTTCTTTTAGATATTTATTTGACAGGGCCAGGGAGATGGCTCAGTAGAATAAGAGCTTTCCTGGCAAGTACAAGGACCTGAGTTCAATCCCCAGTTCCACCAAAAAAAAAAAAAAGAACATTTATTTTACAGTAAGATAAGATATTAGCTAACACAAAGGACTCTACTGTCAATCAGATTCATAAGAATTGGAGATATTCTCTAATTTCATGGACAACTTCCAGAATTCACATTATCACAAGGTACCGCAGGAGGGTGGAAAAGTCTGGAACTTATGCCCCAGGTTATATTTTTCTGCATGGATGCCTTGGGTATGATTGAATCTTCAAGGCTTTATGTGGTGAATAAGGGTATCATTTATACAAAAGCAATCTCATTTAATCAGGAAACATCTCTGCTTTACACTTTGACAATTACATAGTCTATATGACATCTTCCAGTGAGCCATGTCCCAGAAACTAATAGAGTCCAGGTTTGCTTATCATAATCAGTCTTTGGACAGACCAGGTGCTGCTCGCTATAAATGCATGTCACTTAAATAGTCTCCCACTACTGAACACCATAGTCTGTTGGTCAGAAGGTCTGTCAGTAGCACATGTACAAAGGTACTTGACTAGATGGTCTTTCTTCCTTTCCCAGGCTGTTCTCTATTGAGAGGATGAATGCACAGCTACTCCTGTTCTTCCCCTTACTAAATATGTACTTACTAAGGACATCTTTGAAAGTATAGGAAAATTCAGCTTGAAAGGAAAAATCATCTGTACTTCTAAAGCTTTGCAAATCCAGAAATACCATTAACAATGATTTACATTTTACTCTAGCCATTTTCACATGAATATAACATTTCTGTGGAAAATTAATGAAAATTATATGCATATATATTGTCCTTCTTTTGTATTTTATGGATGGGTCTACAAGTGTTCTGGGTCTCACTACTAGATCAGACTCAGAGCAATCCACCTGTGTACAGCCTCCCAAGAGCTGGGATTATAAGCTCACGCCACCACTTCCAGTCTCAATTGCTTGGCTCAGCAAGCCCTGGGCGCAGGGCTAGTATGGTGGGCCTGGGTATCAGACCCCTGGCCCCTGAGCCTGCTTGCAGGCTCTTTTATCTGCTTAGTTATTTGGCAGTCCCTATTTTTAATATTTTATATGCTGTGTATTACAAACTGCTTATTATTGTGAGGAATACATTGAAACTTACAGTTTTGTGTGTGTGCATGTGTGTGTGTGTTAAGAATCAAATCCAAGAACCCAAAACTTATGCATGTTTAGCATAAGCTATTTAGGAAATAGCCTATATTGTGTATTTACATTGCTATGGGGGAATTTTACCCTTAGAAATTTTTCAGCATATACTGCATTCCCAATGAGCTATTCAAATAGCTGCACTAGAAACACACATATACATGTTTTCATATATACATGCCAATGCCATATTTTAAACCAAAGTTTAAATTTCTATGACTCAGGTAGGAAACTACCCAAGTTTCTGAGCAGAAATAAAATAAGAATTTTTCAAACTTTCTGTTTTATATTTTCTCATGTAAATACACCAGATGTGAATTGTTTAATTCATTAAATTGAGAACTTAAAGTTTTTTCTAATTTTTCATTATTATAAATAATAAAGTGAAGATCAGTCCTATGTATACACCTTTGTGTGTGTTAATATTTCCAAGTATAAATTTCAAAAGGTATGCACATTAACTTTTTATAATTCATAAAATATTTTTATTCAGGTACTCCCCAGCAATCTTTTTGGTTTGTCTTTCCCTCCCTTTCTTTCCCTTTCCCTCTTCTAGTTCCTCTTTCTTTTTCAAATAATTTTTTTGGTATTTTTTGGGGGGCAAGGTCTCACTACACAACCCAGACGCATAGTGATCCTCCTGTTTTCCACCTCCCTAGTGCTGGGATTACAGACACCATGCCCAGACTCCATCCACAACTCAGCACCCCCGAAGGCAGGGCCGGCCCAGCACATGGAATCAGGAATCGAATCCTGGTCCCTGTGCTTACTTAAGCAAGTGCTTAGTCAGCTGAGCTATACTGCCAGCTCTCTTATTAAATAATTTATTCCTATTTCACAGTAACTATTATACATTTTTGTCCTTAATTATACATCTTTATACATATATTGCTAAATTTTTCACCATCTCCAGATATATCACAAAATGCTTTTTGAATTTTGTTTTTTGTTGTGTTGTGTTCTGTTGTGTTCTGTTGTGTTTCAGACAGGGTCTCGCTACGTAGTACAGGCTGGCCTTAAACTCATCATGTAGCCCAGCTGGTCTTGAATTTCCCACAAGCCTCTTGCGTCAGATTCCCAAGAGCTGAGATTCCAGGGCAGAATCTAGTCTACAGCACTCTTTCTGATCCTGGGTATTATATATTTAATCTTCCCCAATTGTAGACTAAAAATTGTCCTCTAGGAATTTTATTAGGAGAGGGGAACGTTTCCACACACATTTTTTGAGAAATTTAGTTTTACGTACATTGCTAATTGTTGTTTTTTAGCCATTTTTTTCTTATGAATGCATTGTATTTTTCTAAAAGCATATCTACACTTTGTCTGTCATGTGTTGCAGGGCAATTTCTTATTTTATCCTTTCTTTTTTTAATGCATTTAATTTAGGATCTACAGGGTCTCACTACACAGATCAGACTTGTAGTGATCCATCCTGTTTTTCAGCCTCCCAAGTGCTAGGATTACAGGCCTGTGCTACCACACCCAGTCTCAATCACGGTCTCATCATGCCCTGGGGTCAGGGCAGGCACACCAGGCCATGGATTGAACCCCCAGTACCAGCATCTGCCTGAGAAGGCACTTTAATCCACTGAGCTGACCGGCCCTTTACCCTTTCATTTTACTTGTTTTTAGAAACATACACAAATATTTCTGTAGTTGCATCTATTACTCTTTCTTTTATGACCAGTGTATGTAATTCTATGTCCAGAAAGATTTTCTACTTTCCAGTATCATGTGAATAACTTTCTTCTTTCATCCTTGGGTCCTGATTTTCTCTCCCGTGACCCAAGGGAGAACAGGAACATAATGAGAATTTCCATCCTTTCCTCTAAATTCTTCTGTGTGTGTCTGTGTGTGTGTTCTATTGGTACCAGTAATTGGACTCAGGACTTTTCTTTTCCCAGGCAGGGTCTGTGCTGCTGAGCTATATCTCCAGTCCCATGTCTGAAAAGTAGTTTTAAAAAAACAAAAAAAATCTTTTCATTTATTTATTTATTTACTTATTTATTTGGTATAGGGCCTCACTACACAGCTTGGACTCATAGTGATCCTCCTATCTCAGTCTCCCCAGTGCCAGGATTACAGGTGTGCACCACCACGCCCAGTTTCAGTGGCACACTCAGTGCAGGATTCTGGGGCCTGCATGTGGTACCAGGGATTGAACCCAGGTTCTTGGTCTTGCCAGGCAGGCCCTTACACCACTAAGCTATCTCCACAGTTCCTGAAAAGCAATTTAATAGGTTTGTTTTACCTTCCTGTTTCTAAGATCCTTACTTTCAATGATGTTTCTGTGCCATAAAAGAACCAAAAGTAACAACAGAGTATTTGAGTTCAGTGGTTCACATTACAATCATGAAATTCAGAACTAGCAACCAGGGCAGAGAAGATACAGCTTTATTTTGGCTCCCTAAAAATTATCATGCTAATATTTTCTAATCCTACACTGGGACAAGGAGGGAAATTTTACCTTTGTGCCATTCCCAGGATATTATTCCAGGTCCTGGGCAGGTTTATAAACACATTACACCACTGAACAATGAGGGCTCCATTTCAGGGATGTAGGACAGGTTACTGTGCCCACCTGATCAGCCACACACCAGTCCCAGCCCTGTGGGCCAATGCGCAGGTCACTGACCATCTTGTTGATTGAAGTCCTGCTCCATACAGAGCAAAGAATGAATTGTCTCCTGTGTTGGTAACAGCTGACTGTGCCATTGAAACCTCTCTAAGTCTCCAGTTCTAAGGGTCTCCTGTGTTTCCTTCCAGCGTCCTGCCTTTGGGTCACTCGCCTCTCCCTTCTGCCTCTAGCTCTTTTACCTACTATGCCTGCAGGAGAGGCAGAGATGTAAGCATTTCTCTATCGAAATTAAATGACCCGTATCTCTTTGTCTGCTTGAGGGGACTGGATTGACAGCCTCCATGTGCAATGGAAGAATACAGGGATCACCATGGAGAAAGAGCGTGTCACTGCCCGTCCGCCAGAGCACTTTGGTTCTTGTTTTAATTTTGTCATTTATTTCTTTTTGTTTTAAGGAAAATAAATTGGTACAAAATTTCAAAACAAGATCGTAGGAGCTAGTACCTTGTATATTGTTATCATCAAAGCAGTTGCTTATGTTACAAGACATAGTAGGCATGAAAAGTTGGTGGAACAATATAGGCACAAACCTTTCTGTCAACACGTAGAAAACAGCTAGCTAATTTAAACAGAAACCAAGTTGATGAAAAGAGTAGTGTATGTTAATTTGCTCGATTTGATTTTTCCTCATGAATGGGATTCAAGTTATTCATACATCATGTCACCTCGTACCCTATAAGTATATACAAATATAATTTGTTTTTTACAATAAATGCAAAATTTTTCATTAAAAAAGGGAGATTGGATTGCTTACAGAATCATGACGCAGAATGGAAAACCAGAAACTTCTGCCAGTATAACGTTTGAAACTCTTTGACAGAAAATGGCCCTCGGAAGATCCCTCTGTTTACTGAAAGCCCAGACTGTGGCACCGTCTGTGCCAGCAACTCTACTCCCTGAAACTGCCTCCCACAATTCAATGACAGCTTCCCTGGGAACCGGACTGCCCTGCAAATGCCATTGCCATCAGAAAGTGTCCCTCCAAGCATGCCTCCTCCTTGCATTATCAGACCCGGCTTCAAAGAATGGGGCACATACACCTTATTAGCAAAACAGAGATCCTAAATCTCTATCCCAAATACAAGAGCTTCTTGGCAAGCTAAAAGCCACCTTTGTTGCAGGCTGACCCTACCTATCACTAACAATCATAAGATGGGAAATCTCCCAACACAGAGAGATGTTGAAACAAGAGTTGCCAAAAGAGCAAATGTCCTTTGAATTAAATTTTTTAAGAGGTGTGGAATCTCCTAATGGTAGAGCAGCTACAGATAGCTACAATTGAGTATTGTTTCTGCTTCTGTCTCCTCGGTAGCTGGGGCTACAAGAGGGCACCACCACCACATGCTTTTAGTTAATAGTTTAGAAAGCTGTCTTAATCCATTCATTTGAAAACATACACTTACAATTTTGTCTCCGTGATTTATACAGTTCAGCTGCTTGCTATTTCTATACATCTTTGATGAAGTGGTACATCAGAATCAGATTTGGCTGTAAGTAACATGGAAACCAAAAGTAATTCTGATTTAACTAACTTATTCCATTCACAAGTTTGAGAAGCAGTCCAAAGCTAGAATGACATATTGTGGGGACAAGGACCTATGCTCCTTCTTTCTTGTTGTTCTGTTGTGTATAATTTTTATTTCCCTGGGTGCATTCATTTCCTTGCTAGGCTTTGATGTCAGTGCTAAATCTGCAAATATTATGTGCATATTTTAGCTGGTAGTAAGAAGAAAAAGAATGGTGTACCATCGTTCTCTTTAGGAATAACTTCCCAGAAGTTGTACAATTCATGCAGAGCAGTTTACACTCCACTGAGCAGCATTTAATTACTTAGGTATATGGCCAATTGTTATGGTTTGTCTCTAGGTGTCTGCCCAAAGCCTCATGCACTCATGGGTTTGTGATTAACTAGGATTATGAGGGATCCAAGGCTGGGATTATGGGTGTCAGTGCTACACCCAGCCTGAGGCAGATTACCTGAGTATAACATAGGAGAGAGACTTCCTCTCTGTTGCCAGTGCTGCTGTTACTCCTCTGTTTTGCTCTTGCCCCTTGCTGCCACCGTGAGTTGCTGCCCTCTGCTGTGTGCCCCTCTACCTTGGAGCCAGCCGAGTAAGGACTGA
This sequence comes from Ctenomys sociabilis, assembly GCA_004027165.1. NCBI lineage: Eukaryota > Metazoa > Chordata > Mammalia > Rodentia > Ctenomyidae > Ctenomys > Ctenomys sociabilis. Next base: position 3,835 of record PVKA01034047.1, on the reverse strand, counting down.
GACCTCCAGTAACTGTGAACTAAATAAACCCTTCCTTCCTTCACTTGTCCCAGCAATGAGATAAGAGTAACTGAGACACCAATCTACATGAAATAAAAGCTATGACAGTCTGCATTCCAAGAGGTTGTGGGTGAAAATGAAAATTAAAGATTCCTCTATTATGGCAAAAGGAATATTGGAGGGTAGCTATCTATCACTTCCCAAATAAATGTAGCTCAGAATGTGAAATCTCAAACTTGCTGTTATGTATTCCAGATATTATAGAAGGCAAACTCTCGAATTATCCAAGAACTTTATATGTTTACCTTACTGGTCGTTACTGCAAACTACCTGAACACACACTAACACAAGCACAAGGAATATCTCTTTCTTCATGGAAGCATCCCCGATTAAATGACTCTATTTGGATTCTATAAATTTGTAGACTATGCTGCTCCTCTTACTATTAGAGGAATTCTAAAGTGATCCCAGTGTCTCTGCCCCAATGGTATATCCACCCTAGAGCGTCTTCTCCCTTTAGGAGTGAAATGGAACTATGAAAACAGTGCGACAGTCACTACTACAGTGCTTGCATTACATAAGATTCTGTCTTAACAGAAAAAAAAAAAAAAAAGCTTGTCTTGATATCTTGAACGAGTTGCCACGTTAGGGGAGAGCTATTTAGCTAGGAATTAGGAGTAGCCTCTAGTAGCTGAAAATAGCATCTTGGTCACTTCCTTGTCACTAGGGAAAAATATTCCACACCCAAAATTTAAAGGAGGAGAAGTTTATTTTGCCTTGCATTTTAGTCTTTCCTCTGCTGGCACCAAGGCAGGGGACAGTTGTTCGGGGGATCGTGGACAGGAAGCCGAGACAGCTCAAAGGGAGGAGTCAGGGAGGCCACATTTACAGGGCATTTGCCTCTTCTGACCAGATTCCACCTCTTATCAGCAAGCAAAAATGCTCTATAAGCCCATCACTCCCCAAATGACCTGCCTAGGATCACATGAGACTTTAGGGGGCATTTTAGATTTATCCCATAATAAGTAGCCCCCCAACAAAAAAAGAGAGAGAGGGAGAGAGACAGCCTCAACCCTACAACTGCAAGGAACTGAATTCTACCAAAAATTGTAAGTGTTGGAAGAGAACTTCAAGCTCCATTAAAGAAACACAGCCCAGCTGACACTTAGATTAAGCCTGTGAGATAATACACAGACCATGTAGCTGAGCTGCACCAGGACTTCTGACCCATGAAAATTGTGAGATAATAGAAGTGAAAGTTGGCTGAAGCCACTAAGTTGTGGTAATTTGTCATGCAACAATAGAAAATTAATTCTACTGCAGTGCTACTTTGTATTATTAAAGTAAAGAAAAAAGGCGGAAGTGGCAATTAGTCAAAGTCTTCCGTCGCTGCAAGGCTAGGGGCTCTTCATGTACTGCTGTGTGTAGTACTTAGTAGATGAGCACATTGGAGGGAAATAAGGTTTGGAGACATTAAACAGATTATCCAAAGTGAAAGTCTAGACAGGAACAGTGTTGATCAGCTGAGCTAAGTACTGGACCAAGCTATTTCTAGGATAGTTAATTATATCTTCAAAGTACTGATTTCAGGATATTTACAGATATCAAAGCTCATAGATACTAAAGTCCCATATATAAAGTTGTATAAAGCAGGGTGTGGTGGCTCATGTCAGTAACTTAGCACTCAGAAGGCTGTGGCAGGATGACCGCTACAAGTTCAAGGCCAGCCTAGGCAACATAATGAGTTCAAGGTCAGTTTGAACTACATAGGGAATCCCTGTCTCAAAAAAAAAAAAAAAAAAAAAGAATAGAACAAAACAAAACAAAACAGCTCAGTATTTGTGCATAACCTACTTATATCATCCCCAATACTTTAAATAATCTCTAGGTTACTTATAATGTCCAATACAGTATAAGTGCTATGTGAACAGTTGTATATACTATATTATTTACTTATAATAACAAGAAAGGAAAATCTGGGCTGGTGAGGTAGCTCAGTGGTCTGAAGTGCCTGTTTAGGCAATCTTAGGCAAGCTCAGGGACCATAGTTCAATTCCAGGCACCACATGTCATACCAGCCCTGCCCCTAGGGTGGGCTGAGCCAGCCACAAAAAAAGAAAAAGGAAAGAAACATCTCTGGATGTTCAATACAAGTGAATTTTTTCAAATATTTTCAACCTGTAGATGGTTAAATCCCTCATGAAAGAGATCATAGATACACTACCCACAGACACACAACCGTTGTAAACTAGGGCTGACTTAATTTTCAAATTCTTTAAATGAATACAAATTTGTTTAGAGCTGTGAACTGTAAACTTATGATGAAGCCATTTTCATCAACACTGTTGTTGAGTACTTATCATTGACATTTATTTATATTTGATAAATTAGATGTTTGTTTGTAAGTTAGAAATGTTCTTTGGATAAATATTTGATTTTTTTTTATTGTTTGATGGTTCTTTAATTTTTTTAGTCACTTTCTCCTTAAGAAAAAGGAAAGTATGTGGATAGTAGAAGAGAAAGAAAGAATGGCTGGAGGATAGGAAGGGGAGGACTGTTATGGTTTGGGTCTAGTTGTCCCCTTAAAGGCTCATCTAGTCATGGGCAGGCTTCAGAGTTTGTGATGAATTCAAGATCCAAAGCTGAGATTTTGGGTGTGAGTGCCACACCTGCCCTGGGGCAGATAAGCTATATACAAATGCTAAGAGGGTAGAGAGGCTTGCTAGCAGCTAGGAGTGCTGCTCCTCCCTTGACCCTTTGCTGTTTTCTGCCCTCTACCATGTGCCACTCTGCCTTGGAGCCAGCTGAGTATGGACTGACACCTCCACTAACTATGAGCCAAGTAAACCTTTCCTTCCTTAATTTTGGGTGTTGGGTATTTTTGTTCCAGCAATGAAAAAATAAGTAACTGAGACAAAGATAGACAGTAATGACCAAAGAACTGAGTGTTATTAAAGAGGATTGTCACAGTGGAAGGAAGAGGCCAGCATGGTGGTGCATGCCTGTAATCCCAGCAACTCAGGAGTCTCAGGCAAGAGCATCATTGCAAGGTTAAGGCCAACTGAAACTACATAGCAAGAACATTTCTTGGAAAAAAAAGGTGGGAGGGAGAGAAGGAAAGAGGAAATTAGGGGACTGGAGACCACATAAAAACAGAAATAGTACAACAAAGATAAGCATTTCTAAAATGTTTCCTATACTGCATTTTACAGCCCAAATGCACCATAGTACCCCAAGGAGAATTTCTGCGAACTTTTCAGGGCTGGTGTAAGAATACAGAAAGTCAAATGTAGACCATTGTAACCTATCTTCAATTGAGGCCTTCTGTGATGCTTTGGATGTGTGTTTCCCAAAGACCTATGGGGGCCAGGGAGATGGCTCAGTGGAATAAGCACTTCCCTGGCAAGTGCAAGGGCCCAAGTTCAATCCTTGGTTCTGAAAAAAAAAAAAAAAAAAAAAATCTATGATATGGCTCAGCCTGTAGCACTGTTGGTAGAAACCTTTAAGTGGGGGCTGAGTCATTTGATGCGCCCTTGAAGGACACACTGGAAACCCACCCCCACCCTGTCCCTCCCTCGTTTCCCATCTTCTTAAGGTAAGCACTTCCCTTTAACACCCTCCTAATCATAATGCACGGCCTCAAAAGCAGTGCAGCCTATTGTCCACAGGCTAACACCCCCAAAAATCATGGGCTACAATAAACTTCCCCCTTCTTCCAGTTAATTATCTCAGGTATTTTGCAGCAGTGATGGAAGGTTGGTGACACATTTTTCCCTGTGCTTTAGATTAAATCACAAGTAGTCCTATTCCAGGGGCCTTGAATCATTGTATGAAA
>PVKA01034046.1:0-23748 GCA_004027165.1 Ctenomys sociabilis | reverse complement strand
ATATATATATATATATATATATATATATATATATATATATATATATATACATTTAATAATAAGAACAGTCAGGTGTGCTTCAGCATGTCTGTAATCGCAGCATTAAGAGGGTAAGGCAAGAGGATGGCCATGAGTTCCAGGCCAGCCTGGACTACAATGTGGCTGGCCCACCATATGTATTGTTGTATGTTACCCTGTTTCTGTCTTGTTTCTGATCTTTGTTCTTGCTTTTGTTTTTACTCTTCAAAATAAAATTACAATAAAAATTTTAAATAATAAAAAGACAAGCCACTTTTAGAATGAGGCTACCCAATAGCAGCCCTGACTTCAATCCCTAATGCACACACATGCACATCCACACACAAATCCCTCAGTGAAACATTTTATGAGGTCAATGAGATACTGACTACAAAGTTAAGTGAATGCCTTCAATGTGTAGACACTAAAATATCCTTTTTATCCAGGTATGGTAGTGAACACCTGTGATCCCAGCACTCAGGAGGATGAGACAACAGGATCACTAAGAGTTCAAGAACAGCCTACACTACAAGTCAAGTTTAGGGCCAGCCAGAACTACATAGTGAGACCCTATCTCAAAAAATAGGGCTGGGGATGTAGCTCAGTGGCGCAGCGCCTGCCTAGCAAGTGCGAAGTCCAGATATCAATTCTCAGTACCAAAAAAGAAAATAGTAATAAATCAAAAAAGTCCCTTTGGAAAAAAAATAATAATATTTAAAATAGGGCCAGGAGATGACTCAATGGAATAAGAGCTTCCCTGGGAAGCGCAAAGGAGAAAAACTATTCAACTCAGACCAAGGTTATAGCTCAATAAAGCACCTGCCTGGGAAGTACAAGGTCTTGGGTTCAATTCACAATACAAAAAAAAAAAAAAAAAAAAAAAAAGGTCGGGGAAGGCTCAGTGGAATAAGCGCTTCCCTGGCAAGTGTAAGGGCCTGAGTTCAATCCCTGGTTCCGCAAAAAATAAACATTCCTCTCTATGGAATATGTGGGGTCTTCAAAGGGGAATATCGACACAATACAAAAAAAAAGCTATTAAACTCTACAACTGTGGTATAGAAGAAGCGAGACAATGTAAGCAGAAATGAGTATATTCCAACCAAACCTGATTTACAAAAAAAAAGAAATGACTAGTTGGTAGATGATACTGTGCTGATCCCTGATTCTTCAGTTAAAATCCTGCATAAACAAATATAAATTATTATGTTCAAGTTGTTTTGGTATATATCCATCTTGTTGGAACAGATTCATATTTTAAAAACAAGCACTATAGAGGGCCAGGGAGATGGCTCAGTAGAATAAGCACTTCCCTGGCAAGTGCAAGGGTCTGAGTTCAATCCCTGGTTCCGCGAAAATAAATAAATAAATAAATAAATAAAGGCACAAAGTTTTAGGGTCGTGGAGATGGCTCAGTGGAATAAGTGCTTCCCTGGCAAGTGCAACGGCCTGAGTTCAATCCGAAGTTCCGGAAAAAAAAAACGAAAAACAAGTAACTAAATTTGGAATGCTATCACATAAACCAAAAAATTGCTAATATACATCACTTCATAACTTGCTCCAAAATCATTTGCATACATGTCTTATTTCTTCTGCAATGTGGAAAATAAAACTAAATTTTAGCCCTATCAATCATTCTAATAGACTACCCTCCAACAGTCAACCTTTTTCTCTATCTAGGGCAGGGTCTACATTGTGGTGTTCAGGGTCTAGTGGTGTTATGAGTCTAACTGCATAGTTCGGACTCTAGCGATTGTCCTGTTTACATTCTCCCAAGTGTTAATAATACCCAACCTTTAAATTCTAACTCATTCAGGACACATTAATAACAACACTTCGCCTTGTAAAACTTTCCCAGACATCAACAAAATCAGGATTTCCTTTCATTCTGATCCTTAACTGTCTTAAATCACTTTTCTCATTCACTGAGACACAAATGTCTGACACTCACTAAAGAAGTTTATGAGTTCCTGCCTGGGAGAGGACATGGCACAGAGAAAAGCTGCTCAGGTCCAGGAGAAAGGGAGAGTAGCCCAGAAGCAGAAAGAGAAGGGAAGAGCCAGGAATGGAGATAAAACCTTCCAGGTCATGCCCCTAGTGACCTATCACTTCGCACAAGACCCTATATCCATGCTAACAATAAATCAGCTATAATGCCCTGTAATCCAATCACCTTCCAAGCACATGAGGCTTTGAGGGCCATTTGTAGGGAGGGGTAGATTGAGATGCTACATAGCTCAGACTGGACTTGAACACACTATGTAGTGGAGGCTGGTCATGAATGCACAGCAATCAGTCCTCCTACTTCGGCCGCCCAAATGCTGGGATCACAGAGATGGCTAAGTGGGGCCATTTTACATCAGGAACCATAAGGCTAGCACAATCTATATACACTCAAGTCATTTTTACACCTTTTGGCTAAAATCAAGTGTAATATGTTTTGAAGTTAACATTGCTTTGTAACTGCTTATTTACCTATATATAAAGCATAATCAAAAATACAGTGAATGTTTAACCATTCTTTGAAAAACTGATTAGAGTAAAAGGCATATTCCATTAATTCCCCTCAAAATACTTCCCCTTAAAAAAAATCAAGATATATCATATATAGGTACAAATTCCTTATGATGAATGTAATCATTATGTATATATTCCTAGAGCATACCAATAAATCTAACTTTAAAAAATACTCTCCCTAGGCCGAGGAGATAACTGAGTGGTATAATCGCCTGCCTGGCAAGTGCAAGGTCCTAAGTTCGAGCCCCAGTACCTGAAAGAATAAACAAACGACCCCTCATTTCAGACAGACTTATCCTATCATTCTTGCCACTTTTCAAGCAATGCTAAAAACCCTCTCACTTGAGTATCTTTAGTTACACTATCATAGCTACTTGGATGTCCTGAATCAATTCAAAACATTTACCTTTAATGGTCGCTTTGATTTTGGTGAAGAGCCAAAAGTTGTATATAGCCAAATCCTGTTAATAAGGCAGATGAGGCCAAATCATGTTTTAGCAGCCTGCCTTTTCAGTGAAAGGCATTGGCACTCAGCAGCAGTGTTCCTTAAATTTCTATCACACTCAGAAAAATAAAACACTGTTGGGGCCGAGGAGATGGCTCAGTGGAATAAGTGCTTCCCTGGCAAGTCCAAGGGCCTAAGTTCAATACCTGGTTCCACCAAAGAAAAAGAAAACACTCGATCTGGGTATGGTGGCACATCTATAATCCCAGCACTCAGGAGGGTAGTTACAAGTTCAAAACCAGACTCTACATAGTGAGTTCAAAGCTAGTCCAAACTATATAGCAAGACCCTGTCTGAGAGAGACAAAGACAGACAGACAGAGACACAGAGACAGAGAGACAGAAACAGAGACTGAATGAGTATGAATGAGAATCAGGATTATGATCTCAGCCTGAGCAGCAAACAATACACTAAGACCACATTTAAAAAATGCTTTAGCCAAGATGATGGTGCACACCAGTACTCTGGAAGGCTGAGGCAGATAGACTGGCAAATTCAAGTTTCACTTAGGCCACTTAGCAACTTAGCCCTTTCTCAAAAAACAAAAACAAAAAAAAAAAAGGGACAAGGATGGGGCTTGGAATGTAACTCAGGGTAAAGATTCTGGGTTCATTCTCCAGTACTACCAAAGTAAATAAAAGTTGTAGGGGTAGGGGAGATGGCTCAGTGGAATAAGCGCTTCATTGGCAATCACAAGGGCCTGAGTTCAATCCCTGGTTCTGCCAAAAAAAAAATGTAGTGACTCTTCAGCGTATGACTGAGCCAGGTGATTTAGTCTCTTTGCTCCTGCCATCTGGCTATTTTTTCCCTAAACAAAGAAAACAAGAGGCTCTTATTAAGGAAATTAATACACTTTCACATAGGGAAGATTCACCATCACATATAGAAACAGACACATTTCTGAACATGCTCCATTCAAATCTTAAGTACACATTGAAAAAGTAGCTAGACACAACACCTCTGCATGGAGAAATTAGTATTAAAGTAAGCAAAGTTTTTAACTCTAGGTCACCTAAAAAGATGAGATAGAGTGACTGGACAATTTTTGCTGGTTTCTTGTAAGTTTCTTAAAGAGCTTCAGCTGAAACCAAAAGAAAACCAGTGCTGAAGGAAAGTAAGCAGTCTTTTAAAAGCTAAGGGTAGGACTGCGGATGTGGCTCAGTGGTAGAGTGCTTGCCTAGCATGCATAAGGACTTAAATTCAATCCCCAGGATCATAAACAAGCACAGGGGCATGTGTTCCATCCCTGGATCCACCAAAAAAAAAAAAAGAATGATGCAGAGCCATATAGCAGAGACAGGAGGATCATGAGGTTTAGCCTACTAGCATAGGCTACGTGAAAAGACCCTGTCTCAAAACAATAGAACATTTCTATGATGACTGTTCTTGTTATGTGTATCTAAAATGTACCAATAAAAAGGGCCAGGGAAATGTCTCAGTGGAATAAGTGCTTCCCTGGTGAGCACAAGGGCCTAAGTTCAATTCTTGGTTCTGCCAATAAATAATAAAATGTACTAATAAAAAAGACAAGGGGTCAGAGATATAGCTTAAGTGGCATAAGCACCTGGCTGGCAAGTATAAGGTCCTGAGTTCAATTTCTGGTACCAAATAAAAGACAAAACCCAAACAATGGTGGGGTTGATAGTGTGAGTTAAACACTCAAACATTACTTATCAGATTCTCCTTTAATTATGATTATGGTTTGGGAGGTGAATGACACACTTTTGCCTGAGACAATTCTGAAAATCTACTTAGTTCTTTCATAGTTAATAAGCAAGGAATGCCACTTTTAATTAATTCCCTAAATAGCTTTTTGTTTTTTCTTAGTACTAGAGACTGAACTACATTGACAGCCATATATTTTTGTTGCTTTTATTTTGTTCTGGTTTGCTTTTTCTGAGATAGGGTCTCTACATTCAGGCTCTCCTTGAACTCTATCTATCCTAAAGTGGCCTGAAACTCACATTGACCCTCTGCCTCAGCCTCCCAGAAGCCTAGGATTATAGTTTATGTTTTATTTTAATGCAAGGTCTTTCTAAATCACTAAATGGCCAGCCTGGGCTTAAACTTGCAACCCCCCCCCCCATCTTAACCTCCCCCAGTGCTACTACAAGTGTGCACCACAATACATGGCTTATATATGTGATTCTTTTTAATACTTTCTGTTTTTTTTTTTTTTTTTCAGTACCAGAGATTGAACTCAGGAACTTGCACTTGCCAGCCAGGAGCTTATGCTGTTGAGCTATATTCTTGGCCCTGTGATTCTTTTTTGTTAGTTTATTTTCATCTTTTTGGGACAGGGTCACACTATGCAGTTCAGTCTGGCCTTGAGCTCACTGTGTAGCTCAGGCTGGTCTAGAACTCACAAAGATCCTCCTGCCTCAGCTTCCTGCCTCAGCCTCCAGAGTGCTTGGATTACAAGCGTGCGCCACCATGCATGGCATATATATGATTCTTTACAAGAGGTTTTTCACATGGTTTAAGATGTTCCTGTAATTAAATGTTTCACTATCTCACTGTACATAACATATGGACATAAAAATTATATTATAAATAGTTAGAAAAATCATAGACCTGTAATAAATGACCATTGCCAAACATGAAGTTATTTCATCAGTTGCACATTTGGACTAAATTAAAATGGTCATAATCCAGTCAGACCTGGAAACTGGAGGAGTAATTAGTGCATTGTAAGAATACAAATTCGGATTATAAATTTGGCACGGCAAATTTATAATCCCAGCACTTGAGCCTGAGACAGAAATCTCAAATTCCAGTCCCACCTGGAGAAAGCAAGCACCTGCCTGGAAAATGCAAGGTCCTGAGCAAGATTCTACCTGAAAATGAAAATAAAAAACAGACCTAAAGTATAGCTCAGTAGAAAGGCCCTGGGTTCAATCCCCAGCACTACTATCAAAACAAATCCCTCTGGATGGGTACATTGGTCATCTGCCTATAATTCCTAGTACTCAGGAATCTAAAGCAGGAAGATCCCAAATTCCATCCCACCCTAGTCAATTTAGCAATTTAGCCAGACCCTGTCTCAAAATTTTCAAAATCAAATTTAATTCTAAAAGTTAAAACACACAGTTTAGGGCAAAGGCCCTGAACTTAATCCCCAGCATGAAAAAAAGGAGCTCTGATATCAAGACTGGGTTCAATACCAATTCCACTAACTACAAGCTGTAAAGTCTGGCTCACATTCTTTGATTTCTCTGTGCCTTGGCTTCCTCCTCATCTATAAAATAGTAAAAACCATGTAGTACCCAGAGGTCTTTGAAGATTAATCAATACTATATAGGTAAAACAACAGTAAACAGTCGAAGTAAGTTATGGTTATTACTATTATCATCAGGATCTACAAAAATTCACGACCAGTGAGAAAAAGTGATCCTGGTATAAAATGAATTATATAAGAAAACATATGCATAACTTATTTCCTGAAAGAAAGGGAATAAAGTGAGGTGTGGTGGCCCCTAGGTACTCAGGATGCTCAGGCAGGAGAATCACCTGAGTGCAACCGTTTGGCCAGCCTAGGCAACACAATGACTGCCAAAAAACTGCAGATCGAGAAGGAAGAAAACCAGCTGGGTATGGTGGCACACACCAAGTATTCCCAGCATGCAGGGGGCTGAGGCAGGAGGATCAATGCAAGTTCAAGGCCAGTCTGAACTACACAACGGAACCCTTTCTCAAATTTTTTTTTTTCTGTTTCTTTTGAGACAAAGTCTTGCTAGTCAGGTAATACAGGCGTGCACCACCAGGCCTGGACCAGTTAATTTTCTTGACACAGGGTCTAGCTAAATCAGTGGGCTCAAATTTCTAATGCTTCTCCCTCAGCCTCCCACAGTGATAGGATCACAAGTTTGCACCACTATGCCTGACCCAACTTACTGTTTAAACGTAGATTTGGGAAGCTTAGTAAAATGTGGAAGTCATATTTAACTGTAAGATACACCATTCATGTCCACATATGAACATGAACAGGAATAACCAGCCAACAAGTTGTACTAGGTTTCTCTTGGACTGGCTCAATACCACATGAAGTTTATACTTGCATCAATAAACATAAATTCCAAATGAAAGTCACAACTTTTATACAATCTATAAGAGCTATGTTGCCAGTGTGGTGGCACAGGTCTGCAAAGCCAGCATCTGAAAAAATGAGGTAGGAGGATCAGCCCGTGTTGAAGACCTCCCTGGGCTACATAACAAGATTCTGTCTCAAAAAGCAAAAAGAAAAATAACGGTATTTTTCCCTACGTTAGGAAACTATCATTATCTACTTCATGCTTGTTAATGCATAAAATAGGCATATTATCAAATCCTACATTCTAAGTGAAGTCCTTTGAAACATACGTAATAAGATCATCCGAATGCAGACTATTAACTGTGACCCATGCTCCATAATTTTATTGTGCACCAAGGCACCAAGGATGCATCTCAGGGTAGAAAAATTATTTGATTCACTTCGTGGGATGAAAAGTCATATATCAAACTACCTAAAAGCAAACCTGCCACCTATGTAAAAATGTTACACATTTCATATTAACTACCCAAATTCGACAGCCCAAAAGAAATCAGAAACTCCTGAAAAACAGCCTCAAACTAACTGATTGATTGGTCAGAGGCAGTCTGCCAGGCACAGATACAGTAGCGATAAATCTTCTCATGAATCCAGGTTAACCCATTCCCCAGGCTTCACGGGATAAATTTCCTAAAAACAGGATCTAATTAATTCTACTTTAAATTGGCCCATCAAGATGGACTTCACCTGAGATTGTGCTCTGGGGTCTTCTGCACACATAATCCTGAGTTAGCATCACCCATCTAGGGTAAATCCAAAGACATCCTCCAGGATTCTGGAGTAAAGGAATCCAGACAACTGACAAGGCAACACCTTCCTCCAAAAATGAAATAGTAAATGAGAAATAAGATCTCCACGAGCTGCGCGGGGAAGGGTAATCCTTCGGTGCCTAAGTACTTCTCCAGCAATCTAAATGCCAGTAAATCATCCCAGCATCTCACATCCTCCCGCCCGCGTGTCCGCCCTTCCCCCTCTTCCAGCCCTCCCCCCTTCTACACGCAGTTTCTGGGCCCAACGATTGGGAATAATGACCAGGTTACCAAACACCGCCTCTGCCTTCTGAATTTCAAAGATGCAGACAACCAAAGGATACATAGAGGCGGCCAGCCAAGCCTAGCAGTAAGGGGAGCGTGGCAAAGCACCCTCAGCGCAGGCCGCGCGCCCCCATCACCCCCCGCCGCCCGCTGGAACCTCCCAACGAAATTCCGAAACCCTTCTCACCTAAAGAGAAAAATGGTGCCTCTTTCCGCTAAGCAACACTTAGGCCTAACCCACCAAGCAAAAGTGTTCCCAAACACTCGATGCAGTGGTGCCTAGGCCAGCTCGTCGAGGCCCATGAAAAGGGTTTGCGCTTTACCTCATGGGCTCAGCAGTCATGTTTTCGCTTGAACGCCTTGTGGCTTCTGCGACACTTGCGCGCCGATATGCGCGCCTCGGCACCGGATTACGATAGAAATGCACAGGAGGCTTAGCAGTCACTGACGCTGGTGCTGGGTCTTCCCCGCAGCTCAAAGGCCGCTACCACTGTCACCACCGCAGGAGCCGCGGAAACAAAGCGACGCCGCCGCCGCCGCCATTTTGTAGGGCCGAGGCTAAGGCAAGAGAATTGGCGCGCCCTCCCTCTTCCTCCTTCCGTCGTCCATTGGCCACCTTCGCCGCGGTGTGGGCTCCTATTGGCTATGAAAATTTACCTTCTGCGGGGGGCCTGTTGCTAAGGCGGTCGACGTCATTTGATTCCCTCCACCTTTTCGAAGGGGATCCAATTAAGTCTCTCTTGACCTGATTGTATTAGTGACATATTTTGACTTCAAATGCCCCTTTGGTCCATCTTCTGTTCTTCGACATAAGTGACAAAACTGTAACAACAATTTGCATTTATTGAGGATCTAGTATAACACCAGACCCTACCTTAGTCCTTTCTCTGAATCATCTCATGAAGTCCTTACACCCTCCAAAGTTGACACACCTACCTTTTCGGGATGAAAAAACCAAGACAAGAAGTTCCAAAGTAGTGGAAATACAGCACTATTAACACTAATCTCTGTGACCACTCTAAATATTTATACAAATACTTTCTTTCCATTATTCCAGGCTATCATCGATTTCTTCCCTAGATGTTTTATATATAATAACCAGCACAACAACGTACTCAAGTATGTGTACATACACTTACATATACATCATAAAACCAACTTGACATTTACATAAAATTCTTCTCATACTGAATGAACTCTATAACAGGCACTTAGAATGCACACACATTGGTCATTTCTCCACTCTATTACAATTCCTAGCTCACAAACGCATCTAGATCTGTTTCCCCCTCATAAAGGACGTTTTACTTAAAGGATTGCCCAAATACTTCCAACTTTTGTGTTCTTCGACTGGACACTGGTATTGCCTGCAAGTCACAAATCAATTCTCTAAAATTAAAGAGCCCTACATGGTGGTGGATGCCTTCAAAAATCCCGCTACTTAGGAGATGGAGGCAGGAGACTAGCTGAGTTTAAGGCCAACTTGGGCCACATAGTTGAAGGCAAGCCTGAGCTACATAAAGAGAACCTCTGTCAAACTAGAGTTAAAGGGGCCAGGGAGATGGCTCAGTGGAATGAGTGCTTCCCTGGCAAGTGCAAGGGCCTAAGTTCAATCCTTGGTTCAAAAAAAAAGCTGCAGTATTTGGTACAGGGTCTCACTACACTGCTCAGACTCATAGTGTTCCTCCTGTCTCAGCTTCCCCAGCACTGGGATTGTAGGCATGCACCACGATGTCTGGTTTCAGTGATCTGCAGGGTGCATCCTTGGTTCCAGGATGGCCTGGCATGCATTAGTGGGGATTGAACTCAGGTCCTTGCAGTTGTCAGCCATATGCTTAGACCACCAGGCTATCTCCCCAGACTTTCACCTCTTATTTGTTTATTTATTTATTTATGTATTCTTTGTAAATGCATTTGGTTGTTGCAGGGTCTCACTATGCAGCTTGGCCTTGTGGTGAGCCTCCTGTTTTCATGCTCCCCAGCACTGGGAATTACAGGCATACACCATCACTCCCAGACTCTGGCCTGCTCAGCCCGCCCTAGGCAGGCAGGGCTAGAGCAGCATGTGGTGCCAGGGATATAACCATGTTCCCTGTGCTTGTCTAAGCTTGCTGTAAGTGGGGGCTTTTGTCGGCTGAGTTATCTTGCTGGCCCCTGCAACAACCAAATACATTTACAAAAAAAAAAATAACCATTGATGACATGCTCTTCTTTTTTTTTGGCAGAACCAGGAATTGAATTCAAGCCCATTGTGCTTGCCAGGGAACTGCTTATTTCACTGAGCCATCTCCCCAGCCCCCAATTTTATATATTTATATGTACTAATCTGAGCAACTACTTTGAAAACACTAATGTGCAATATAAAAACCATTGTTGAATTCCTATCATCTTTTGTGTTGTTTTAAATCATACATATCATTTCTAACATTTTTATCAATCAATTTTTTATTCCCTTTAAAATAAGAAAAAAACAAGTTTCAAACTTTTTTCACACATTTTCCTTCAACAGGCAGAGCCAGGTTATTCTTCCTGGACTAGGGCTGGATGCACAGCTATTGAAGAAACTCAGGGAATGTGGTGGCCCACATCCTACTCACCCTCTCTTTGAGGTCAGTCTCAGAGGAAGAATGCCAGCTGCCACATAAGGGAGGACACTTGAACAACCCTGTGTAGAGCCCCAAAAGATAAGAAAGGGAGAGCTCTGGCCACATTGTGAAGAGCTGAGCCCTCCTGCCAACAGCCAGCTGAGTGACCTGGGAGCAGATTCTCCAGCCCCAGTCCAGCACCTTTGTTTTAATCTTGTGGCAGATAGACCCTAAGAACCACCAAGGAAACAACTCCAGAATGTGTGGCCCATAGAAAGTGCAATAAATATTTGCTGCTTAAAGTGCTAAATATGGGGTAATTTGTTATATATCAATGTGCATTAAGATTTTGGTACACTTGGATCTGGAATAATACTGTAACAAAACCTAAGTGGCTTTGAAATCAGCCTAGAAGTTAGATTTGAGGAGTAAAAGCTCAACAGAAGAAACTTTGTAGCTAGCTAGCCCACTCAGCAATGGATACAGCCTAAGAAACTTTGTAGCTAACTAGCTCACTCAGCAATAGAAACACAGGCTGTTCTTCCTAGGTTGTGCTTCCTAAGCCTGTCTGCACAATGGAGAAGGTTCCTTCAGCTTCTTTCACAGGCGTTATTCTCATTCATGATCTAATCAATTCCCAAAGGCCTTAACTTTTGAATGAAGTTATTCAAAAGGAAAGAGTTATTTAGTTGAGGAAAAGGACAGGAGAGGGAGTGGGAAAAGAGATTTATCTATATATGTAAGCAGGGTGGTTTGGACAACTGTACTGTGCATTTCTGCTGGTCTATGGAAAGGAGCAGATAATAGTTAATTTGTTTTTTTGTTTTGTTTTGTCTTTTGAGACAGGGTCTCACTGTGCAGTTTGAGCTGGCCTTGTGCTCACTATTGTAATCCCCCGCCTGGTCTCAAACACACAGAGATCCACCTGGCTCAACCTTCCAAGTGTTGGGATTACAGGCATGTGCAAGCATAGCTGGTTCTGGAGCTGCAATGGGCTCGCCCATCTGGGGCTGAGATGGTGTGCCCTGGGGAACAGGGGCCAAGACTGCACAGCATGTAGGGCCAGGGATGAAACTCAGGTCCTTGTGCTTGCCATGCAAGTACTTATTCCTCTGAACTATCTCTCCAGCCTCCTTTCTTTATTTCTTTCTTTCTTTTTTTTTTTTTTTTTTTTTTTTTTTGTCTTTTTGAGGCAGGGTCTCACTATGCAATTCAGGCTGGCCCTAAGCTCACTTTGTAGCTCAGGCTGGGCTCGAACTCACAACAATCCTCCTGCCTCAGCCTCCCGAGTGCTGGGATTACAGGCATGCGCCACCATGCCCGGCCTTTTCTTTATTTCTTATACATATCTTTCTTTTTTCAATTTTACATGCATATATTTGGTAATATGAATAACTGGTTGGAAGACAATGTTATGTATTACAACAAATACTGTGGAATTCATATTACCTTGTAAGTGAAATTCTGTTTCACTTAAAATTTTTTCTAAAAAATAAAAAAGGGCTGGCGAGATAGCCCATGGGATGAAGTGCCTGCTTAGCAGAGTGCAGGAACTAGAGTTCAATCCCTGGCACCATCAGCCACACTGGTGTCATCCCCGGGCACACTGAACCAGCTATCGAGTCCAGAATGGTGGCACAAACCTGTAATCCCAGAGCAGAGGAGGATGAATGCAGGAGGATCACTACAAGTTTGAGACCCCATATCAAATACATTAAAAAAAAAGAAAACCGGGGGGGGGGGAATAAATAAATAAATAAATAAATAAATAAATAAATAAATAAATGAAAACCAGCAATAAATAGGAGGAAAGTTCCATTAAAGATAAGGCAGAGGGTCTGGGGAAATGGCTCAGTGGAATAATTGCTTCCCTGGCAAGCACAAGGGCCTGAGTTCAATCTGTACTTCTTGGGGGCCAGGGAGATGGCTCAGTAGACTAAGTGCTTCCCTGGCAAGCTCAAGGATCTGAGTTCAATCCCTGGTTCAGCAAAAAAAAAAAAAAAAGGAACAATCTGTACTTCTGCCAAAAAAAAAAGATAAGGCAGAAAAAAAATAAAGATAAGGCAGAAAAAGAAAAAAAGAATAACAACTGTGGCTGGGTGTCCTAGCTCCTAATCTGTAATTTCAGCACTTGGGAGTTTGAAGAAGAAGGATGATCATGAGTTGGATGCCATCCTAGGCTACATAAGCAAGTACAAGGCCAGCCTGCACTGCGTACCAAGATACTGTCTCAAAGTAAACAAAAAATAACAATTGTCAGCATCTGCATAAATTAGAACCCATGTATACTATTGGTGGGAATTTAAACTGGCACAGTTTGATTGGACAATGAAGAGAGGGCAAGAAGAAAAGCTGAGAAACATGACTGGGGCAAAACCATTCATTTATACACACCAAATGGGTCAGTGGTCCTGAGAAACATCAGGAGATTTTTGAAACTAGTAGTTAAGTGGTAGGATTCTCACCCTGACTAACTATATATGCTGATACCTGTGAACAAAGCAACTGCACTGAATTTAACAAAGTGTAATAGAAGGTCACGCTTCGAATGCCTGTCATTCTGGTCTTCTAAATATGTACTTCTTGTCATGACATACCAACTATTACTATACTGTCTTTCAAATAAATTTTTTTATTGTTTTTTTATGAGCAGAATATATTTATTGAGGGAAGGAAAGCTCCTGTCCAAGAGAGGGCCAGGAGGGGGGTTCGAGAGGTAAGTTCCCTCAAATAAAAATTTTTAAAGGGTAAAAAAAAAATAAAATGGTACAGTCAGGGGGCCAGGTAGATGGCTCAGTAGAATAAGCACTTGCCTGGCAAGCCCAAAGTCCTGAGTTCAACCACCAGTTCCACAAGAAAGAAAGAAAGAAAGAAAGAAAGAAAGAAAGAAAGAAAGAAAGAAAGAAAGAAAGAAAGAAAGAAAGAAAATGGTACAGTCATTATGTACAATAGTATGGAGATGCCTCAAGAAATTAAAACTAAAACTACCATATAATCCAGCAATCTAACTTTGGGATATATATCCAAAGCAACTGAGGGGCATAGGATGTAATGCAGTGGTAATGTGCTGTGTAGTTATGACAACCTAGGTTGAAGCCTTAGCCCTTCAAAAAGTAACAAAACAAAACCTCAAAGCAATTCAAATTAGTTTAGCAAAGAGATATTTGTACATCTGCATTCTAAGCAGCATTATTCCCAATAAGCAAGAAATGGAAACAACCTAAATGTACATTAGCAGATGAACGTATAAACAAAATATGACATATATTATGCAGTCTTAAAAATTAGACTATAGGGGCTGGGGAGATGGCTCGGTAGAATAAGCACTTGCCTAGCAAGTGCAAGGGCTGAGTTTGATCTCTGGTTCCGCCAAAAAAAAAAAAAAAAAAAAAAAAATTAGACTATTTTAGCCTGGCATAGTGAAACATGCCTGTAATCCCAGATCTCCAGAGGCTTAGGCAGGAGTACTGATCCAAGTTCAAGGCCAATCTCATCTACAAAGTGAGTTCAAGGCCAAACTGCATAGCAAAACCCAGTCTCAAACAATAGGAAAAAAAATCCCTAAATAAATAAAATTAGATGTTGTCACATGCCATAACATGGTAGAAACAAGGATACCATGATAAGCAAAATAAGCCAGCTGTAAAAGGATAAGTACTATATCCTTCTGCTTATATGAAATATTTAAAGAACACAAAATTATAGAAACAGCAAGTAGAAATGTGCTTTACAAGGGGTGAGGGATGTATATACGAATGTATTCTCTACCGTGCTCCTGAGGATTAAACCCAGGGCCTTTGCACTGACCAAATTTCCAGTCCTTTTTCATATTTATTTATGTCTTTTGGGGACAGGGTCTTGCTAAGCAACCGAGGTTGGTCTGGAACTCACAGTGATCCTCCTGCCTCAGACTTCTGAGGGCTGGGATTGTAGGTGTGCACCACCACAGGGACATTTTATTTATTTATATATTTATTTATTTATTTATTTATTTATTTATTTTTGTGGTGATAAAAATACCACAGGAATCAAACTCGGGACCTTGCACTTGCCAAGCAGGCACTTATGCGCTTATGAGCTACATCCCTGGCCTTTATTCATTTATTTTTTTAAGAGCAGAATAAATATATTTATTGGGAAAAGAAAGCTTCTGTCTAAGTGAGAAACAGAAGCAATCCCAAATGGGTCGCCTAGGACTCTTTTATAGAGCAAAACCGCAGGCAGGAAACAAAACACAAGGACCGGCCAAATAGCTTACTGGATTAAAGCACCTGCAAGCAGGTGCAGGGGTGAGGATTCATGCCCAGAGTCCACCGTGCAGGCCCTATCCCCAGGACGCCCTGAGACAGCTATTGAGACTGGGTATGGTGGCACACCCTTGTAATCCCAGCTCTTGTGAGACTGTAAACAGTAGAATCACTAGGAGTCCCAACTAGCAGTGAGAGCCGGAACACCCTGTAGACCCTTCCCTAAAATAAAAAGAAAAAAACAGAATTTTCCTGGAGGAGGAAGTGGACAGCCTGGCTTACACAGTGAGACTAGTCTGAACTATATAGCAAGACCTTGTCTAAAAAGAAACATAAGAGAATAGAGAAAAAAAATTAATTCTGCTCTGTAAAAAACACTGTTAAGGTAATAAAAAGGCACCCTAGCCTTGGGTTTAATCCCCAGGATGTGCACACACACATACACAAACACAAACACATATATGCTTCAAGAAAAATAAAAAGAATGTAGAGCCAGACATGGCGGCACATCCCAGCCCTTGGGAGGATGAGGCAGAAGGATTGCTGCGAGTTGAAACCCAGCCTAGGTGTAGTGGATTGTTAACTGATGGTCAGCTTGTTATACCCAGTGGAACTGGGCTAGTGTGGTGCTAGAAAAGTAGGCAGCTGAATTATACAGAAATGTAGGCAGTCAGACAGGGTCAGGCCCTCATGGAGACAATATGGAAGACAAGGTGACTTTGCAACTTTGGAAGACACAGACACTCCCCACAGTGGGCCAGACTTCAAGACAAAAGAGTAAACAAATGCATCCCTGTACTTCCCTAGGGGATGGCGATCAGGAATTGATATTCTAAATAGGTATCAATCACCTTGAAAGAGCCCAAATGCATCACTAACCCAACCACCAACAGGAAGAGACCGTGTCCCTATTCATGTCTGCTTGCTACTTGACTCGCTTCCCCATTTTGTAGTGGATTTAGTAAATTTTACCTGAGCAATTGTGCTTGTAATCTCATTTGTTGACCATAGTTTTGTCCCACCTCATGCCTATCTAAGTGAGTTCCCTTGTTCTCCACCACCGTAGACTCACCTCACCATGTGGTTTTCCTCTATAAAAGTCCCTGGAAGGGCTGGGGAGATAGCTCAGCAGCGTAAGTATCTGCCTGGTAAACACAAGGTCCTGAGTTCAATCCCCAGTACCAAAAAAAGTCCCTGGAAGAGATAGCTTCCCAGGTACCACCTGTTGGTGGCAGGGAGGGAGTTTTCTGTCCCTTTCTTGGACAGGAGCTTTCTTTCCCTCAGTAAATATATTCTGCTCTTAATCTCTGTTTGTTCCTAAAATTCATTCTTCAGCTTTAGAGAACATGAACTCGTCTCAGGCATCTTTCAAGTTAGGAATTTCATTTCTTCCTATATCACAGGGAGTGGGTGACCCACCTGAGAATTGCTGCCAGTGGCATAAGAGGCAGAACTGAAGAAGCTGTCAAGAGGCTGTTGGGAAAGCTGTTTGGAGTTGCTGGAATCTGCTGATTCTCTTGGGCTATTCTGTTGGGCGACCTTCCCATGCTGGCTTTCCTGATGAACTTGGCTGCTCTCATTGCTGGAGGACTTCTGGACCTTAGTTGCTGCTGCGAATGGCTACAGCTCATTTGAGAGGAGCTCTAGTCCTCACCTTCAGCATTGCTTCCTGGCCCTGGAAGGGATGGTATACAGCTCAGTCTCCTGGAGAAGCTTGTGTTGGCTTTCCTGATGGGAACTCAGCTATCCTCATCATTAGAAGAGCTAGGGACCTTACTGTTGCTGAGGATGGCTGTGTTACTTTGGAGGAACTCTGGTTCTTATCTTGAGCATTGCTTCCTGGCTCCAGTGGAGATCCCTCAGCCTGCTAGCATAGATCTTTCATCCTGTTGGCATAGACTTCCTAGCTTGCACCACTGACCTTTAGGCCTTCCCAGTGCAGACCCGTGAAGCAGGCCTGCATGAGACATTGTCATGGGCTCTGGGTGTCCAGTTGTACTTGTTGGAGGCACTGTTATGGGCTTTAGGGCTTTAGGGCTTTAGCTGGACTCATGCAAGAATCTGGGGAAGGGGCCAGGGAGATGGCTCAGTAGAATAAGCACTTCCTTGGGAAGCCCAAGAGCCTGAGTTCAATCCCCAGTTCTGCCACAAAAAAAAGAATCTGGGGAATATTGTCTGAGTTGGAACACAGAAAGGATGAGGATTTTATGGCCTTTTGGCAGGGGTGGGGTTTGAAGGGGATGTTTAGATATACCTGAGGGGGGCCAGGGAGATAGCTCAGTGGAATAAGTGCTTGCCAGGCAAGCGCAAGGTCCTGAGTTTGATGCCTGGTACTACCAAAAAAAAATAGATATACTTGAGGAACTAATTGGGGTCTTCCCCGAGGCAGGGAAAAAGGTAAAAGGAAATTGCACCTTGGGCTCAGCTGGAGAAGAAGGGAGGAGATGGTCTCTAGGAAGACAAACTGCTGTTGTAAGGGTTCCAGCCATGTTAGATGACCACCATAGTAATTCAGCAATTCATAGTAGGGCCAGAACCTACCATTTGGGTCCAGGCCCTTTAGCTGGATGTTTTGGTCTTTAGTGTGTAAACAGAGTTCCTGTATTCTTTGTATATAATTCTTTCAGTCATTATAAAATAATCTTATAAAATGTGTCCTGTATTATATTGTTCCCCTTGCATAAACCCCAAACCACAAGACTAGGATACATAATAAGTTCAATTCCAGTCTGAACCACACAGCAATACACTCTTTAAAAAAAAAATGGAAATGCCCATTGAAGACTGGGAAAAAGATCTTTGCAATATATATATCTGATAAATAATTGGAATCCAAAATATATGAATAATTCTTTTCTTTTTTCTTTTTTGCAGAACCAGGGATTAATATATGAATATTTTTTTTCTGTTTAAAATAACCTTTACTGAGGAAGACTAGACTCTAATATGTGGAAAGACAGTAAATACACTTTCTTCTTAGTCACTGAGGCAGAAGTTTTTTGTCTTGATGGCTAACACTATTTCTTTTTTGCTGCTCTTCTTCCTTCTCCTTTCCTTGGCTTTCCCTTTCCACGAAGCTTTTTTTTTTTTTTTTTTTTTTTTTTTTTTTTTTTTTTTTTTTTTTTTTTTTTTTTTTTTTTTTTTTTTTTTTTTTTTTTTGTCTTTTTTGAGACAGGGTCTCACTGTGCAGCTCAGGCTGGCCTTAAGCTCACTTTGTAGCTCAGGCTGGTCTCGAACTCACAACAATCCTCCTGCCTCAGCCTCCCTAGTGCTGGGATTACAGGCATGCGCCACCACGCCCGGCTCCACGAAGCTTTTTTAGACACCTTTGTTCATCCTTAAATGATGCTCATCTCTGTAGAGGCCAAGAAATCGGAGTGTGCCCATGAGCGTGAAATACATGTTGTGGTTTGGGTACCAGTCGTAGGTCTCCTTCTTCTTAGCCATTGGCTGCTCACTGAAAAGTTTCACCACTTTCATGAATTTTGAGTCAGTCGGGCTGGCGACCTCACTGAAGAGCCGGGCGCTCAGGCGACTCATGCGTAAGGCATACTCTGAAAGTGAAGACATTTCCTGAGCAGTGACGAGCCCGGCTCCCTGGTCCTGCCCCTCCTCACCTATGCACCCTGACCCGCTATATGAATGATTCTTATTACTCAAGAGCAACATAAACAAGACCCAAGATATTTATTTATTCAAATTTTTTTAAAAAAATGTATTTTGAGGAAGGGTCTATAGGGTGTTCAGGGTCTCACTGCTAGAACAGACTAATAGTGGTCTGCCTGTTTACAGTCTCCCACGTGCTGGGGATTACAGGAGTGCACCACCACACCCAGTCTCAATTGCTGTCTCAGCGTGTCCTGGGGGCAGGTCTGAGGCAGCCCTGTGTCTGCTTGCAGGCTCTTTAATCTGGTGAGCTATTTGGCTGGCCATCAGTTTTCAAATTATCAATTTTAAGAGCAAAGTAAAAAAAATAATGAAAAAACAAATGTAAGAGTGCCACATGTTATTACGAAAACAAAATTGGTCTTAAATCTTACTTAGAGTATAGAATGCAATAAGACATAGAAATACCCCATTTCGGGCCGGGAAGATAGCTCAGTAGAATAAGCGCTTGCCTGGCAAGTATAAGGGCCTGAGTTCAATCTGCGGTTCTGCAAAAAATAAAAAGAAAAAAGAAAAGAAATACCCCAAGCCGGGCGTGGTGGTGCAGGCCTATAATAATCCCAGCACTTAGGAGGCTGAGACAGGAGGATTGTTGTAAGTTCAAGACCAGCCTGAGCTACAAAGTGAGCTTAAGGTCAGCCTCAACTGCATGGTGAGACCCTGTCTCAAAAAGAAAAAAAAAAAAGAAAAAGACAGAAGCTGGCTATGTAGCTCAGGCTAGCCTTAATCTTGTGGCGATCCTCCTGCCTCAGCCTCCTGCATGCTAGAATTACAGGTGTATACCACCATCCTTGGGTTTACATTAAGTATGAGGCAGGGTATCTTGGTTACTTTTCTTGTTGCTAAGACAAAACACCCAGCACTCAAAGTTAAAGGAATGGTTTATTTAGCTGATAGTTGATATAAGTTTCAGTCCACAACTGGCTGGCTCTAAGGCAGTGTGGCATGGCAGAGGGGCATCACAGAGGAGTTCACAGCAGGTAGAGAAGGCAGCAAGCAGCAGGCCACAAGTAACAAGTAACAACCTTCTTTCTGTCCCTTGTATCTTATCCTGTTTACCCACCCTTAGGGTTGGTAACATTCACTCCAAGAGTGGAACAGCCTTAATCCTACTAGCATCATACCATGAATCAATCTGAGCATGACATCCTAGATCCCAGAATCACACACCATATATCCAGCCACTTCTAGGGAAGCACTTATGCCACTGATCTATCTCCCCAGCCCCAGTCACTTCTAAAAAGCCCCATCTATAATCATATGAAGCTTTGGGGGAATACCTAGATATGAGCCAGAATGCAGTATTTTACTAAATCCATGAGTTGGATTTAGTGAAACTGGGCTTAAACCCACAATCTTCTGTCTTGGCATTACAGATTTGAACCATTATCCAGTTATTTTTTTCTCTTTAGGTATGAACAGATGAAACCTTTCATTATCATTTTTTTTTTGTCTTTTTGAGACAGGGTCTCAACTATGTAGTTGAGGCTGGCCTTAAGCTCACTTTGTAGCTCAGGCTGGTCTTGAACTCACAATAATCCTCCTGCTTCAGCCTCCCCTGTGCTGGAATTACAGGTAGGCACCACCACACCCAGCAAAACCTTTCATTCTGAGCAAAGCTTTTGTTGTAAACATACATACGTTTTGCTATGCTGCACTTTTGTTTCTTTAATTTCAAAAGTTTTTTTCTTTTAATTTCTCTTGTGCTATCTTCATTGACACATTGGTTTATTTTTTTTTGAAATATTCTGTAATATTTCCACATATTTATGAATTTCCCAAGTTTTCTTTTAAAATTGATTTTTTTTTTTGGCAGAACCAGGGATTGAACTCGGGCCCTTGCACTTGCCAGGGAAGCACTTACTCCACTGAGCCATATTTTCTGTTTAATTCTTCCTTTATCATTTTTGATTTTTATTCATTTCTTTTTTTCAAGATACCTTGACAAGATGGATTTGATAAATTAATACATTGCAAACTGTTTTCATAATGTTTTGGTATTATAGAAGGTGCATACATGATATTATACTTACAGACATTATTATACCATATGTCTCTTATCAGTAAATTAAGAGAGTGTAGCTGTTTGCGTATCTTATTTTTTATACCTGAATTACATCAAACATTCAATAATTAATACTTTCTACCTTGATATTTTCCTAGTGGTTGTCCATAGTACTAGAAGCCGACATAATATCCTGTCCAACCAACATTAGTGCAAATCTTGCCTCTCAGAATTATGTAGAAGCACGGCATTATCTATCCCAACTGTACTGTCCATACACACACATCATGATTCTTCCTTTCTATACCCCTTCCTTTGTCTATACCTCTCAAAGAGTCAAAGATGGGCACTCCATTGTCATTCAATTAATTTAGGTGCCTGAACTCGACAACACAATCCAACAGAGTCCAGCATTGCACAACAATAGTGAGTTATCCGAAGAAGTTGTTGACCATAGCCATTTACAGCTCAACTTATTATTATGGCCCCGCAGTGTATACTTCATTTTTATACTTTTCTGCTGGATGGTTTTTATTCATTTCAATGAGACAAAATATAAAATAGCAATGAAAGTGTTTCAAAACAGGTTAGTAGGACAGTTACAATAATACATTGCATATTGCATCTTCATAGTGGTTATTTAGAGGACAAGATGCAGATATATTTTTACTTTTTTTGCTCAACTGGGGATTGAATTCTGGCCCTTGTGTTTGCCAGGCAAGCACTTATTCTACTGAGCTTTCTCTCTGGCCCTAGACATGTTATCTCCTCTAAACATTATTAATCCAAACCTTTCCTCTCATTAAGCTAAGAGAAAGTAGCTGTATATCTATCCTAATTATCTTGTGTATATATATATATTTTCAAAGATCCTTTAAAGGTTTCTCCAAATACAGCTTCTCTAACAGCAATGGAATATTCATCTTTGACAAAACAAAACAAAAAGGGAGATATAAAATAAAGTACCATTTTGTAGTGAACACAATTGATTTTTTTTTTTTTTTTTTGGTGGAACCGGGGATTGAATTCAGGCCCTTGCGCTTGCCAGGGAAGTGCTTATTCTACTGAGCCATCTCCCCAGCCCAATATAATTGATTTTTAAAATAATGTATTTGGTATAGGGTCTCACTAACACAACTCAGACTCATAGTAGTGATCCTCCTGTTTTCGGCCTCCCCAGAGCTGGGACTACAGGCATGGGCCACCACCACACTCAGTCTTGGTGGCCAGCTCAGGGCACCCAAGGGTAGGGCCAGTGGGGCATGTGGTGCTGGGATCAAACCCTTGTCCCTGCACTTGCCTAAGAAGATGCTTAGTCCTCATGCAGTTTATAATCATCTTGGGGAATGGTTACATGTAAACATTACAGTTTTTTTTTTCTTCCTCAATCCCTTCCCTCCCCTCTTCTTGGGTTCTCCGCTCCCCTTTCTCATACTTATTGATGTTATTTGTCTTAACTCATGTTATGGCTTTTTTTTTTTTTTTTTTTTTTTGGTGGAACTGGGGACTGAACTCAGACCATTGCGCTTCCCGGGAAGCGCTTATTCCACTGAGCCATCTCCCTGGCCCCTGTATTGTTTATATTAATTGAGTTTATTAGGTTTCTGTAGGTGGTGGATGTTTATTCCTCATTTCCCCTTCCCTTCCTCAACATACCTCCTATCCCATGGACCACTTCCTTATTGGATGAGATCCATGCTACTATCTCTTCATAACTTTCCTTTATCATTTAATTTGTCAGTATTTTGTCTCATTCAAATGACAGATACCATGTAATCTTTAAGCTTTTCTGTCTGGTTTATTTTAGTCAAAATTATATTTTCTACCTTTTTTTGTTTTGTGTTGGTATTTTAGGGAAGGATCTACAAGGTGTTAAGGGGCTCACTACTAGATCAGACTTGTAGTAATCTGCCTGTTTACAGCCTCCCAAGAGCTGGGATTACAAGTGTGTGCCACCATGCCCAGTCTCAATTGCTGTCTCAGCTCTCCCTGTGGGCAGGGCTGGCACAGCAGGTCTGGGAATTGAACCCCTGGCCCCTGTGCCTGCTTGCAGGCACTTTAATCCACTGTGCTATCAAAATTATATTTTTGAGGTTCATCCATTTTCCTACAAATAGCTCAATGTGTCACTGTTTAAAGTTGAGTAGTAAGGTGGCTGAGGAGATGGATCAATGGAATAAGTGCTTCCCTGGCAAGTGCAAGAGCCAGTTCAATCCCTGGTTCTGCCAAAAACAACCAAACAAACAAAAAACATCCATATTTTCTTTATCCAGTCATCTATTTTTTGTATATCAGGGATTGAATAGGGACCTTGTACATGCCAGGCAGGTGTTTACGGCGCTGAACTGATTCTTCAGCCCCCAGTCATCTGTTTTGCATGTCATCCTTGTGCAGAAATTCTAGTCTTCTGTATCATACCAATTTTAGTATATGTGGGGCCAACGTAAGTATTGTGACTGATTTCTAGTTTCACTATACTCAGAAGATAGCTTCTACTGTGGACTGAATTCAAGACTAAAGCAGTGTCTGACATCTCAACCCAGTTTTTTTTTTTTTTTTTTTGGACGAAGGTTGAGACAGGGTCTCACTATGCAGTTCAGGCTGGCCTTGAGTTGACTTTATAGCCAGGCTGGTCTCAAACTCACAGCAATCTTCCTGCTTCAGTTTCTCAAGTGCTGGGATTACAGGCATGTGCCACCACACCCAGTCTCAACCCAGATTTATTTATTTGTTTGTTTGTTTGTTTATGTACCACACCCAGTCCCAACCCAGATTTATTTATTTATTTATTTATTTATTTATTTATTTATTTATTTATTTATTTATGTAGAGACAGGATCTCATTGAGGTGCTAAATTGCCCAGGCTGGTAACCTCATCTCTCAAATTCTTTTTCTTTTTTGTTCAACCGGGGCTTGAACTCAGTACCCTGCACTTCCCAGGCAAATGCTTATTCTACAGAACTATCTCCCCAGCCCCTCAAATTCTTAAAGTTCTGGGATTATAGGTATTTGTCACTATGCCCAGCTATTTTCTAAATTTACTGGATCTTTTTTTTTTTTTTTTTTTTTTTTTTTTTTTTTTTTTT
>PVKA01034045.1:0-23800 GCA_004027165.1 Ctenomys sociabilis | reverse complement strand
CAATTACGTTCAGCTGACCTTCAGAAAATATAAAAAGTCAGTAGTACGCTTTTAACATGTGGTGATAGAATAATTTAAAATTCATTTGTAAAAATTAATTGTATGCATATTGTAAATCTAAATATAAAATTCATAACTGGAAAACTTTTCTGAGTGGCCAGGGAGATGGCTCAGTAGAATAAGCACTTGCCTGGCAAGCGAAAGGGCCTGAGTTCAATCCCCGATTCCACCAAAAAAAAAGGAGTGTCTCAGAAAACTTTTCTAAAAATTAGCAGAGAACCAAATCTATGTGATCTCAATATTAGTGATCAACATTTATGTGTATTACCTAACATGATGCATGAAAGAAGAAGAGTTAAATCAGACTTTATTAAAATTTTAAAAATTATCCGGGGATAAAAAGCACAGACTGGAAAAATATGTGCAAAACACTTACATGATAAAAGAGTTATATTTGAAATATAAAAAGAACACCTAATTAAGAACAAAACCCAATAAAAGCAAGAAACAAAAGATCTTAACAAAAAAACTGTTTTTAAAAGATACATAAGGATAGATAAACATACAAAAAAATTCATCAAATCTTATTAGGAAGTTGCCAGTAAACGCAATGGTATACCACTATGTAACTATTAGAAAGATGAAATCCAAACAAAACAAAACTAAGTGACCACAATAAAAACTTTGAGAGGTGCAGGGCAAAAGTAGCTCCTACACATTGTCATTACTTATGGAGAATGGCACAAGTACTCACCAAGATGGCTTGTCAGTTTTTACAAAGCTAAACAAAGTATTCCGTACAATCTGTTTAGCTGACTTGAAAATGTATGTCTGCACAAAGACCCACTAGCTAATGTCAACAGCATCTTTACTTAAAACTTCCAACCCTGGAAGCGACTAAACTGTTCATCAACAGTTGGACAAGCAAATGTGGTGACATTATAATGAGATGTTATTCATCAGTAGAAGGAATTCCTTATCATAACACATGAAGAAACACATAGAAACTTAAAATAATTACTAAGTGAAAACAAGGTGTTATGAAAATGATATATTATCTGAGATTTTAACTCTATGAAAAGCATAGCCTATAGAGAGAACAACAAGACCACTGGTGAAAAAGAGCTCAAAGAGAAGAGAATAAACAAAAGGTGGGGGATACTAGAAAAAGTGAAACTGTTTATATACATACACAATTGTAGATAGCTGATGACAAAGGCATAGCAAAAGGCACAGAACTTGGCAACACAGATATGAAACTACCTTAACATTGGACTGTAGTCAATAAAAAATGTATCAATATTGGTTCACTGACGCAGCACAGTAACATGCAAGGTTCATAGGGGAAACCGTGTCTGTGGTAGGAAAAGTACAAAGTCTAGAATCAGCTTGGTTACTTTGTAAATCTGAAATCTTTCAAAAAATGTAAAAATATGGAGGGATGGGGTTAACACTGGGAAACAGGAGATAAAGTTATTATACCGTTTAAGTGATCCTGGAAGAATCGAAAGTATTTTTCTTTTTCCTCAGAGAACAACTGCCATTTGTATCCGTATGTGCAGCATTTGAGATCTCCTGGTTTACAGCTCCTTCAGGGAATGCGGTATGTGTGTGCTTCTCTGTATCAGTCAAAGCCGCACATTCGGGGTGTGTGTCAGCACCCGGCAGCACACAAATGAGATCGTTTCTAGAAGAATTTTTATGCGACCATAATCTCATGCCATTATTTTAATTTTAAAATCATACATGCAAATGGCCTTACATATAAATGCAGTAGTCAGGCTGAAAACAAGAACTGGAAAATGATTATTTGAATTAGAAAATTGTATTGGGGAACCCATTGTTTTCTGGAACAAAGTACTTCTTTGAAATGTGATATATAAACAGGTGAAAAGCTTTTGAATTGAAATCAAAGTATCATTTTCCCCTCTCAAATATGATTTTCAACTTAGCTTTAAAATAAATACATTAATAGTTGGATCAGCAGATGTATTTGCAAAAGAAAGAAGGGAGGAAGAATAGGTAGAAAGGTCTGTATTACTATGTTTGAGATATGAAATAGAAATGCTGGTTAGAGTAGGAGGACTACATTATTAAAGCTACCCACACTCTTCATTTTTAATCTATTATTTAATTTTGCTTCGATGAATGTTCTTAGGCAATCATTGGTAAAACACTAATTAGTATTTATGAACTGATTCATTTTATGCTTGACCTTTAGCTAATTACAGTTTGTGAATTCTATCCTTCTGGTATACAAATAGCTTGACAAAACAGATGTCTTTCTGTTCTGAATATCCAATGTTTAATTAAAATAGCTTTAAATTGTTTTTCCCTACACTTACTGAAGCCACATTTCAACAAAGTGCAGTGTCCTTATTAATTATTTGAGCGCAAGGAGCATTACTTTTTAATAGTATCTCATTTTTAACATGCAATGCTATTGAATGATTGCACAAGTGAATAGGATTTTAAAACTGTAATTATGCTATACTACATTTTCACCATAATTAGAAGGTAGGGATCATTATGATTATATGGATGAGAAAAGTGAAACAGAGGTAAAATGATTTTCATAGAGCTAATCAACAATGGATTGGGAAAAGTGTAATGCCTATTTCATCTCTCTATATTCTTCATATTTATTTAATAAACAGTACCACAAGAAGAGTTTCTACGTCTTAATAAACTTGTCTGGTAAAATTCTGCATATCACAAAAGTACAAAATTCCTACTTGTAGTTAAAGGTGGAATAAGTAAAAGAAAGATATGCTGTGAACAAGAACTTCATAACTGGTGGGTCTGCTCCTATGCAACTGTCCACCGTGTCAGCGTGGTGGGAGAGCAAGGAGAGTCTGCGAAGCTCAGAACCAAGGACTGACTTCTGGCTTCCTTCCTGGAGTTAACTCTTCCTCTTTTGTTCCCTCCCACCTGTGTGCCAAGCCTTCTCCAATCAGTGTCTGTTAAGAGCCTGTATCCTCCATCATATAAGCTCCGCTACCAAATTTTGTCACCCTGACTCCTCCCCCATGAAATTCCTTTCGCTTGGCAGAGCTCCTGCCCTACAATGAAGGATTTCTTTAACTATCTCACACTTCCCTTTCTCGCCTGAGAAAGGAAGCTTATAATAACCTCAATGAATATAAACAGTATAACATGAACAGGCTCAAAAGATTAATAATCAATATAATGAAAATGGGGAGAAGAGAACTGGGGGAGAGAGAAGGAGCTGAAGTAAGAGAATTTAGACCAGAAACAAGTCATGTTATGTACATGAACCCACTGCTCAAAATTATTGTAATTTGCATGTATGGTGAACACTTACCAATAAAAACACACAAATAAAAATTTTAAGCAACTTGATGTGTGTGTGCTTACTGCAAATCACGTCCATGTCATGAGAGAAGATTGAAAAAATACCTTAATGTGATAGTTTAGCACCTGAGGCCTACTCCTGTCCTTTGTCTCCTGATTTTCTTGTACCAGCTCCCAAGTCCCACAGACAACCACAAAAAAACACATTGAAAAGCAAAGCCAAGGCTAAGGACTTGAGGAAGGAAGAACAGCATTTTGATAAAATTTTGGCCATGTCTCAGAAAGAAAAACAAGGGCAAGTCTTGGCACCATGGCTTTATGGTGATTTTGAAAGGAGGAAAGCAGTTTGTACCTAGTAGTTTGTGCTTACTAGCTTTTGGATGTGTGGGCAGTATAAAAAGGTTTATTCATATAATTCTTAATGAGCTAAGCTGTCACAAGACAACTGTTTAGGTGAGTCATAGTTCTCTCCTGTAGGAGGAAGCATTTGTTGGAATTCTGGAGGAATGTGGCTTTTACCTGTTTTCTGCATTATTTCACAAAGTGAAGACATAAAATCACTTTTTCTGGCATTTGTTAGAAGAAATATTAGGAACTGCATTTTCTGTTGTTGTTTCCTATTATTTTTCTTCATTGATGAACCTCTTTATGAATTCTAAGACTTTCCATTTAAAAACATTCAGTGTGTGTGTGTATATATCACGTTTTCAAGGTCAAAAGAACATTAAGGTAGGAAACAAATAGTGAAACTTAAACTTTGAGGTTCCTCACCTGAAAAAGGCTCCTTCCAAGGAATTTTGACAGATATTAATAATAGGTGACCATGATAACAAATATTTTTAAAATGACTGTATTTAACACATTTTATGATAATTGGCAGGTTGCTTTCCTTGCCTGCTGTGATGTTTGTTCGATCTCATTAACCTTCCTCTGATGATGTACAAAAGTCATTGTCACAAGGGGAGGATAAGTTGAGGGTAAGTTTTGCTTGTGTTAGCTAGAATATTCCTAGAAGGTTCACAGTCAATTCCCTGTATTTACAAGATCTCAAGCCCTTACATGTAGGCATGACTCTCAAAATAATATGTATGCCTACTATAATTCACCTGGATTCATAATCGAGTATATAGCATAAATGGAAAAGGTACAAAGTCAAAATGTATTGCAGATTGACGGCCAAAGAAGTACAATATGCGGTTGAAGAAATAGGTACACACAAAGCAGGGCTTGGTATACTTATTACCATATATATGATACCTAATAATCATATGTTAAATTGAAAGCAAAAAATAAACTTCTAAGTATGGAATGGAAACCCTCTCCCATTAGAAATGTACTTCAAGATGTAGTAGTGAGCAACAGAATGAGTCTTCCTTTGTAATAAATTATGCCTGGGTCACTGGATATAATTTTTTTCATTATTTTAGTTATAAAGTACATGTAACATAAATATTATTATTTAACCAATTTATGTGCACAGCTCAAATATATATATAACAGAAATATCTCTTAATTAATTTTAAGACTACAGTTCAATTATACCAAAAGTATTCATAA
Source organism: Ctenomys sociabilis (assembly GCA_004027165.1). Taxonomy (NCBI): domain Eukaryota; kingdom Metazoa; phylum Chordata; class Mammalia; order Rodentia; family Ctenomyidae; genus Ctenomys; species Ctenomys sociabilis. The sequence continues at coordinate 18,928 of PVKA01034045.1, read as the reverse complement.
TGCACAATTATTCCTACCACTATTCCCCAGAACTCTCCTCTTTTTGTGAGTCATTATGCCCATTATATAACAAGTCTCCATTGCCCCATGCTGATAATTTTTTATTGCATTTGACCAATCTTGCACCTGTATATCTGGTAATCTGAGCGACTACTTTGACGATAACAATACGTAATGCAACAACCATTGTTAATCATCTATCATCTTGTTTTGAAGTTCTGTATAATTTCTATCATTTTTGTTCTGTTGTGCTTTTGCCTTGTTTTTGTTATTTTGTTTGTGCTCTTTTCTATTTAAAATAAAATTTTAAATAAAAGAGATTCCTGGCGAGGGAACGGGATTGTGAGGGTCCTGGCCTGGTCAGTGGTGCAGCGCACTGGTGAATTTGCAGATCAGAGGGCTGCTAGGATGTGGGGCAGGTCATGGGAGTGGGTCTGGGGCATGACCAGACCGTAGCTGTTCCTCAGCCTCGTCCTCTCAGCCCTCTCCTTTCTCTGCTTCCTGTGTGATGCGGTTGGATCAGCTTTCTTCTGCTGTGCTCTTCCACCGTGATCTCTGTGTTGCCACAATCAACTTTGGACTGACATTTAGAGGAGTCTGAAGCAAAAATAGACCTCTTTCTTTTCAGTGGGATGCTTCAGATAGCTGTCACTGCTGAAAAGCAGACACACCCTTCTTTGCTTAGGCCTTTGAAGCCAGTACTCTAGTTTTCATGTTTATGACTCAGCTATTCCAAGTAGCTCACACAAGTGGAATTCTGTAATATTTGCATTTTTGTGCTTAGGTTATTTCACAAAGCACATTATTCTTTGTGTTCATTTATGTTGTACCATATTCCAGCGCTGTCATGCATATAGTTAAAGTCAGCTTCATTTGTGTAGATTACAAATAATAAACTGTATCCTGCAGGCATTTGAAGCCACCACAATAATCCAGCTATCGAGCATGACTAACATCTTAAGAATATTTTCTTATGGCTTTTTCAAATCCATCAGTCCTGGTGTCCTGACCTTGTTCTTGCCAAAGACTATATTTGATAGCTAAAGATTATACTTTGTGTCTTTGAAAAAAAATACATGAAAGAGGGACAGACAGAGAGACAGATGGATAAGCAAACAGACAGATAGATAAAAATATGGAATAATCACAGCATGTGCTCTTGGACCTTAAACTTTAGATTTAGATTATTTAGTAAGAATATGATTTTGAGACATTCACTTTTTTTTCTAGATCTCTTTTCCAGTGCTTTATTTCTGAATACTACTCCACTGAGTGAATATTATGATTCCAACTTCCACAAATATTGTCTGTAATGTTTTGTACCACTTTGATAAGTTCCTAAGAATATTCATGATGGAGCAGTTCATGAAGAAAAGGCCTCTGCTCACCAGCAGAAAAGCCTTCCACCCGGTTCCTATTCCCAGTTAACATCCCTGTCCCATTTCCAGTTTGAGTGTACTATTCCTTCAGTGCCTTTATCAATTCCAAGTACCGCCAATTAATTGTTTTGAATATAGCGAACATGGAGAACATTCTCAAGGACTAACTAGAATTTTACATCTTTTGTGCAATGAGTGTTCTTATATTTTCTATGCTTATTATCTCTTGTTATGGAATTATAATATCTTTAAGAATAAAGTCCATTTCTTGGCCTGTGTGAACATTTTCTGTCAGTCACTGCAGATCTCATGATTCTTTCAATTGTGTCTTTTTCAGTGTAAAAGTCATAAATTTGGTAATTTTTACTTTATCTTTTAAAGTTTATTTCATTAGTACATATTGACTATACATAATAGTGGGCTTTATTTTAGCACGTCTATACGTGAATATAACATGGTTTGATTATTCCACCTGCCCCATCACCTGGCTTCCCCCATCACCTCCTCCATCAATTTTTTTCCTTCTTTGATAGTCTTTCATCATTTCTTTTAAGACTATATTCTACATTCTGCAAAAGAGAGAACACACGCTGCATTAGATTTTCTGGGTCTGGCTTGTTTCACCTAACAGGATCTCCAGTTCCACCCATTTCCTGCCAGTGACATGAGTGTATCCTTCCATGTGCCTGGGTGCTATTATACCGTATGCACCACACTGTTAGGTACCTAAGCTGATTCCACGACGTGGCCATCAGTGCTGCAATAAATACGGGTGGGTAGGAATCCCATACGGTAAACTGACTTCAATTCTTGGGGAAGGAAAACAAAGGAATAGAGCAAGTGCAAAAATTAAAATCTTTACACTGCTGAACAGTTTTACTAATCTACATCAACAGTGTATAAGGGATAACTCTACTCCTAGCCAGTCAATATTGGTTGGGTTCCATATTCTTGGTGAAAGCCATTCTGACCACAAGGATAAGGAATTTCCTGAGATTTTATATCCCTTTGGCTTTTTGTGTTCTTTATTTGTTAAATAATTTCAAATATATATTCCCTTTTTAATATATAGATATTCAAAATTTATCATTTACTAAACTGACTTGTACCTCCTCTAAGATGCCTTTGAATTTTTTTTTTAAGAATCCATTAATTCTTAAAGAAAAGAATCCCAGGGTTTCTTTCTAGATTTCATTTTATTCTATTTTTTATCATATTTTTTCTTTTCCTCTTCTATAACCAAATACTAAAGTTTGTTGAGTTAGGTATTTTGGTCACCATATTCTCCACTAAAATGTACTTTGGCTTTTATGTTGCTTTATTCCTGTAACTTGAGCAACAGTTTGTAAATTTACGAAAAAAATTAAATGGTTAAAAACTCAGTGGTAAAGATAACTTCAATTGAAATTGCTTAAATTAATAGGTGAATTTGTTTTACTTTGAAAAATTGAATTTTTTAAAGACTTGTATGTTTTATCTAAAATATTCTTGGCTCATTTATAATAATTTTGTATTTTACCCGCAATAGCTGAAGTGAATATTTATACTGATAACCCCTTCTTAAAACTAGTAATTCATGTTTTCTCTCTTCCTGATGTTTCTTAACCATGAATATATGACTTCTATTTATCTGCCAAACAATAATATTTTAGCCTTTTCAGTATATTTTCTTTTCCATTACTTTACATTATAATCTTCTAACATTTTATTTTCTGTTGTAGAAATTTTCTTTTATCAGTTGTCATGAAATGATATTTTTTGATCCCTCTTCTTTTAGAATATAATTGGTTAAAGCAACATTTTAAGTTATAATTTTCCTTCCAGTATGAACTTGGATAGTTTAAGTTTTGATTTTTATTCATTTTTACATATTTGCAAAATGACTTCTGATTTCCTCTTTGAAAGATAGATAAGGTTAATGTCCAATTCTGTGTGTGTTTTCATATTCTTATTGTTGGCCAGCTCGGCCTGACCTGAGGGCGGCGCTGGTGTGGCACGTGGTGACGGTGCTGCCCTGCATCTCCTACGCCTGCCTAAGGAGGGACTTAGACTGCTGCGCTGTCTCACTGGCCCCTCCAATTGTTACATGTTTAGGTTACTAATTTTTAATTCATTTTCAATTTTATTGAAGTATAAATGTGCTATCATAACCAAACTTCTAGCTTTTGTGAAGCCTGCTCATGGTGCAACATAGAGAACTTACTGATGAATGTGATACATTGGAAAGAAAATACATCCTGTAGTTATTAGCTATGCTCTATAGAGTAATTGGCATGATTATCTATAGTACTAGGGGGTATTGCTAGCACAAATTTTTATGATTTTCAAAGTAGTCAAAATATAAAGTAGTAAGAAGGTAGTTTATAGAAGAGTAAAGAAAGTTGCCTAAATCTCCAATTCACAATGTATAGACATAAATTGCTACATTTTTGTGAGCCTGGTGTTTTAAATTTACACACAACATTTTTCAGCAGGCTAGATACATTACACTTTCAAACAGAGACTTGTACCATGTTATATAATTAAAGATGACTTTCTTAAATTATTATTTCCTCAGAAACCATATGTGTCAATTTTGCTGGTAAAAGGTAACAATTAATAGGACATACACTTTTATTAAAAAAAAAAACAGGATTACTCCACATTTTATCTATATTTTATAATTGTATCTTTTTTTTAGCTTACTTCTGATTTTTTTGCGTAAAACACATCTTCAGCAACCTTCTGAAAAATACTGCTCACTCTTTCATTCTTTCTTTTTATTTATATTTTTATTAAAGAACAAACAATGATGAGATAGTTTCAAATCAAATTAATAGGACAGATTCAATAATTAATACATTGAATATTATTTTTGTAGTGGTTTGTTGTCCTACAAGGTGGATGCATGATATTCTACTTACAAACACTATTAGAGCACGTGTCTCTAATCAATGAATTAAGAGAATGTAGCTGTATAGTTATCTCATTCTTTTAAAGCTCAATTATAGTACAGTTTCAATAATTAATACTTTCTACCTTGTTATCTTCCTAATGGCTGTCCATAGTACAAGAAGCCAACATAATATCCTGTCCAAATACAATCAGTGCAAATCTTGCTTCTCATAGAATTATACAGAAGTACTGCATATTTATCCTAACTGTACTGTTCATACAAACACAGCGTGGTTCTTCCTTTGTGTTCCCCTTTTTTGTTTAGACTTGTCAAAGATGTGCACTCCATCCTCATTCAACAATTATAGGTGCCTGAACATAGAGACACAATCAAACACAGTCCAGCACTGCACAATAATAGTGAGTTATCTGAAGAAGTTATTGAATATAGTCATTTACTGCTCAAATTATTATAATAATAATAATTATATATTATAAAATATATAATTATATACCTAATTTTTATACTTTTCTACTGGATGGTTAAGACCGAGATAAGGCAAGACCTATATAACAAAAAATTTGGCTTTTGTATCTCATGAGGTTAGTTAAGTCTCCTCAGGTTCTATCTTGTAATCCTGTGCCTCACTCTGTAGAGCCTTTGTATGTGTCAGCCATATAGATGAGTCATGGCCTTTGCTTGACCAGTTTGCTCTCTGTGAGAGCCTGAGAGAAAGTTTCTCTCCGTGTGACTCTCCTTAAGCACACTATAGATCATTGATGACATTCCTCTGTGGCTCCATAATCTCCTTGATCAGAAAATTTGGGGCACAACTGAGTTACATGATGTTGCAGTACATGTTCTCCTATGTCGTGAGTCTTCACTGACCTTGAAAGGCTGGGACCAAAATGTTGACTGACCTTGCAGCCATTCCATTTCTCCTATTTTTGATCTGCAAACTTAGGTTGTTAACCATCCAGAAGAGAAGCTGATTAGTACACCAGTATATGCCATTCAGTTTGCCCTATCTGACTAAATTCTTTTTAGTTGTTGTTATACAAGTCTATTTTTATTTCTTCTTTTGAATTCTTTTGAATTCTTATACTTGGAACAATACACGACATTTTCACAGGTTTGTCTAGTTTATTTCACTTATGAGTATATGTTCAAGTGGCTTCCCCTTCAATACAAATGCTTCAAGTTTATCATTCTTTATAGCTGAGTAATGTTGCACTATATAGAAATACCACATCTTTTCAACCATTCCTCATGTGATGAGCATCTTGGTTGTTTCCAAGATTTTGCTATCACAAATTGTGCTGTTACAAACATAGGTAAACATATATCACTATGATATGATGTTTTCAGTTCCAATGGGAAAATGCCCAGTAGGGGGATAGCTGGCTTGAATGAGATTTCCAGTTCTACTCTTTTGAGGAGTCTCCACACTGATCTCCCCAAAGGTTGCAGCAGTCTGCATTCCTACCAGCAGTGGAGAAGTGCTCCCTTTTCCCCACATCCTCTCCAATATTTGTTGTTGGTTGATTTTTTTGTGAAAGCCATTCTATCTGAAGTGAGATGGTATCTCAGTGGTGTTTTTATTTGCATTTCACGGATGGCTAGTAATGTGGAGCATGTTTTCATATATTTATTTGCTTCTTTAATTTTGTCCTCTGAGAAGTGTGTATGCATCTCACATGCCCATTTCTGGATTGAGTCTTTAAATTTGAGGGCCCTACTATATCTTAGTTCTTTATATATTCTAGAGAGCAGAACTTTGCTGAATGCTTATTAGTTAGGATTTTTTCAATATTTGTGGGTTGTCTTTTCACTCTGTTGAAAATTTCTTTTGATGTACAGAAACTCCTCAAGAAGAGTTTTATTAAAAATTTATTTATTTATTACAGTGTCATGCTACACATCACGGGTTCTTTTTTTGTGGGGGTGGGGGTCAGCTCAGCCTGCCCTGAGGGGAGGAGCTGGCATGGCATGTGGTGCTGGGGATCGAACCGCGGTCCCTGAGAGGCACTTTAGACTGCTGTTGATTGCAGTTGTTGATTGTTTCAAGTGTTTCCCATGCAAATATATGTTTGTTCATAAATGCTTTACCCCTATGTCTTCAAGAGTTCCTCCTACTTTGTCTTCCAGGAGATTGAGTATTTCTGTTTTAATGTTTAGATCTTTAAACCGTTTTGACTTTAGCTTAGTGCATGGTGATAGACCAGGGTCAAGTTTTAGTTTTTGGCATGTAGAAAGCCAAGTTTTCTAGTACAATTTTTTAAAGAGGCTATCTTTCTTCCAGTGAGTATGTTTGGCCCCCTTGTCGAAGATGAGATGGCTGAGTGTGTTCGTAGATACTTCTGCACCTTCTAATTTATTCCATTGATCCTCATGTCTATTTTGTTGCCAATACCGTGTTGATTTTATCACAGTGGCTTTGTAGTGTAATTTCAAGTCAGGAATTGTGATGCCTCCTGCCTTGTCTTTATTGGCCAAGATTTCTCTTGCTATTCTAGGTTGTGTATGGTTCCAAATAAATTTTAGGAACAATTTCTCTTGTTCTGGGAGGTATGTTGGTGGTAGTTTGATAGGGATTACATTAAATCTGTCCAGAAATTTTGGGAGTATGGCCATCTTCAAGATGTTTCTTCTTCCTATCCAGGAGCATGGAATATCTTTCCATTTTCTGAAATCCTCTATAATCTCTTTTCTTAGGGTGTTGTAATTTTCCATGAAAAGATCTTTGACTTCCTTGGTTAAGTGAATCCCAAGGTATTTCATTTTCCACGGTGCTATTGTGAAAGGTATTGTTTCTATTGTTTCCCTTTCAGTGTGCTTGTTATCTGTGTAGAGGAATGCTATTGACTTTTGAGTATTGTTTTTCTATGCTGCTATGCTACTGAATTTCCATATCAGTTCTAGTAGTTTCTTGGTGGAATTTTTGGGGTCTTCCATTAAAGTATCATGTCATCTACAAATAGTGATAATTTAACTCCTTCTTTACCTATTCTTATTTCCTTTATTTCTCCCTTTTTTCTAATGGCTGTTGCTAAGGATTCCAAGACTATATTGAATAGAAGGGGTGATAGAGGACATCCTTGTCTTGTATCTGATTTAAGAGTAAAAGATTTCAGTTTTTCCCCATTTACGATTATATTAGTTTTTGGGTTGTCATAGATGGCTTTTATCAAGTTAAGGTAGAGTCCATCTATTCCAATTTTCAGTAGGACCTTGAACATGAATGAGTGTTGGACTTTGTCACAAGCTTTCTCTGCATCAATTGAGATGATCATGTGGTTTTTAGACTTCATTCTATTAATATAGTATATTACATTTATAGATTTTCAAATATTGAACCATCCTTGCATCACTGGGATGAATCTGAGCTGGTCATGGTAGGATTCTTGATGATTTTCTGTATTCTATTTGCCAGGATTTTGTTGAGTATTTTTGCATCTATGATCATGAGTGAGATTGGCCTGTAGTTCTCCTTTTTGGTTGTGTCTTTCCCTGGTTTTGGAGTCAGTATTATACTTGCCTCCAGAAACGATTTTGGAAAGACTGTTTCCTTTTCAACTTCATTGAAGAGTTTGTGGAGTGTGGGCATTATATCTTCTATAAATTTCTTGTAGCATTCAGCTGTGAATCCATCAGGATCTGGACTTTCCTTTGGCAGTAGGCTTTTTATTACGTTTCATATTTCGTTGGCTGTTATTGGCTTATTGAGAGTTGTTATATTTTCTTGGTTCAGTTTTGGTAATTTGTACCTTTCGAGGAATCTGTCTATTTCTTCTGTGTCTTCTATTCTGTGAGAGTAAAGATTCTCAAAGTAACTATTGATAATCTGAATTTCCGCTGGGTCTGTGGTGATTTCACCCTTTTCATTCCTTGTGGTATGTACTTGAATTTTTTCTTGCTTCTTTTTGATTAGGTTGGCTAGAGGCTTATCAACTTTTTATAGTCTTTCAAAGAACCAACTTTTTGATTTGTAGATTCTTTGAACTGTTTTCTTCATCTCAATTGAATTAATTTCTGCTCTAATTTTTACGATTTCTTCCTGTCTTTGTGCTCTGGGTTTCATTCACTCTCCTTTTTCTAGATGTTTGAGTCGCGACATTAGGGTGCTAATTTGTTCCCTTTCTGTTTTTCTAATGGGTGAGTTCATAGCTATGATTTTCCCTCTAAGAACTGCTTTCATCGCACCCCATAAATCCTGGTAATTTGTGCTTGAATTTTCAATGAACTGTAGATATTGTTGAATTTCTTGTTTAATTTCTTCTGTGACCCATTGATTGATGAGTAGGGTGTTGTTTAGTTTCCATGAATTTAGCAGGTCTTTCTGGTTTATTTTGTCATTTATTTCCAGTTTCATTGCACTGTGCTCAGGTGCATGGAATAATTTCTATTATCTTGCATATACTTACGCATGACCTCTGGATTAGTATGTGGTCTATTTTGGAAAATGACCCCTCTGCAGCTGAAAAAATGTGTATTCAGCTGTAGCTGGGTGCAACCCTCTGTATATGTCCACCAGGTCCATTTGCTCCAAGCTCTGGTTCAGTTCTGCTACTTCCTTGCTGAGATTTTGTCTGGTTGATCTGTCTTTTTGAGATAAGGGGGTGTTAATCCTCCTGTTAAGATTGCAGTCTTAGATATTAGCTTTCTCAGTCCATTAAGATTTGTCTTACATAATTGGGTGCCCCTGTGTTCGCTGCATAGATATTTATGAGTGTTACCTCTTGCTCTTGAATGGTTCCCCTGACCAATATATAGTGGCCTTCTTTGTGTCGTTTGATCATTCTTGGTTTAAGTTGAGACTGTCTGAGAACAGAATTGCTACTCCAGCTTTTTTCTGAGGTACGGGGGCCTATAGTGTTGTTTTCCATCCTTTGACTTTGAACCTATGAAAGTCCTTTTGAGTTAAGTGTGTTTCTGCTTTATAGCGTATTTTTGGATTTTGTTTCCTAATCCACTGTGCCAGTCTATTTCTCTTAATTGGAAAATTGAGTCAGTTTACTCATTTATTGATGGTTATAATTGAAATGTTTTGACTTATATTTGTCATGATATTTACATGGTGTTGTTTACTCCTTTGTACCCTGTGTTTAATTGTCTGTCCTGTTTAGTGGGTTCCTTCCATTCTCATTCATGGTCATTGTGGTTTCTCTCTAGATCATCTTTCAGCATCCTCTGAAGAGATGGCTTTGTCATCATGAAATTCTTTAGTTGTTCTTTGTCGTGGAAGTATTTCCTTCTCCATCATACTTGAAAGAGTGTTTTGCAAGGTATAATAGTCAGGGCTGGAATTTGTTTTCGTGTAGGACTTGAAGAACTCTGCTCCATGCTCTCCCTGCCTTCATGGTTTGTATAGAGAAGTCAGCTGTAATTCTGATTGGTTTTCCTTTGAATGTGATCTGCTTCTTCTCTCTAGCAGCTTTGAGTATATTATTTTTGTGTTGGATTTCTGGGATCTTGATGATTGTATGTCTCAGTGTGTTTTTACTTGGGTCGAAGTTATTTGGTGTTCTGTATGCTTCAGTTATCTGAATGTTGGATTATTTCCTCATATTTGGGAAGTTTTCTGTGACTACTTCTCCCAAAATTCTTTTTTATGTCATTTGTATTGACTACTTCATTCTCATTGATACCAATTATTCTCACACTGTTCATCCTGGCATCATCTTGCAGGTGATGGATTATTTTTCTTCATTCCAGTTGTTTTTAAAGATCTTTTCTCACCTTTTCACTAACTGCCTCAGCATCTTCAAGATCTGAAACTGTCTTCACTTTCACTCAAACAATTTTTAAGACTCGCGATTGATATTTTCAGTTCTTCTATATCTCTTTGACTCTGTTTGTATTTCTTTTTTGTATTGCTCATTCAAGGAATCCATCGTATTTCTGATCACCTCAATTTTTTTATCCATGTCTTCTTTAGAGGTAGTTATTAATTCTTTTTCTGCAGAGTTTCTTCCAAGTGGCGTTTTCACTGTATATTTCCGGACTTGTTTCTGTATTTCAAATGCTATGATTTCAAGGAATTCTTTTTTTTCAAAGAATTCTTTTTTGATTTCATAAATTGTTTCTGCTTTGAGTTCTTTATGACCTTTCTGTTGTTGTTTCTTTGCTTCAGATGCTGTTAATTCATACATTTCATCTGGAATAGTGCTCTCTGCACTTGTTCTGGGTGAGAATTGTTTCTCCCCCTCTCCCCGATGTTTCTGTATTTGATTGTTTATTTCAGATACTATGTATTCAGATATTTCTTTTTTTATTTGGGGAATTAATTCTCATCTGATTTCCTTTATAACTTTCTGCTGTTGTTCCTTTGCTGCTGTATCTGTTAACTCATTCATTTCAGCTGAGCTATGTTCTCTGCACTTACTGGTGAACTCGAGGCCTGAGACTGCATTTTTCTCCTTTTTGTCATTTGTGTAGCACTGACCTCTGACCTTTGTTGTAGAGCTTTGTTGCAGTTATAACCTTAGCATGTAATGAGATTTGGGTGCCAGTCTATTAAGTTAGAGATTATCCAGCTCTGCCTGGCCTGTATCTAGCTGTTTTGTTCAGTTCCTTTTTGCTACAGCTCCTGTGGTTCCCTTCTGTTGGTTCCCTGGTCACACGAACACAAACCGAACCAGGATGCAAAGTGAACAGTGAAAATTCCCATTACCTTGGCTGGCTTTGGGGCAAGGGTCTCGAAAGTTGCTGGAGTCGGTCCTCCTGTCTCAGGCAGGTCGTGCTCTAGCTGAGAGGGCCCGGGCTTTGGTGGGTCTGCTGGGCTTCCAAAAGGATAGTGGATGTTCTTCTTCACCAGTAGGCTGTGCTTGCTAGGCCACCTGTGCTGGGTCCGGGGCCACAGGCCGGAACTGCAGAAGGCTGGGAAAGGTCTCAGGTATTGCAGGCCTGGAGCCCTCACTCACAGGCCGAGGTGCACTGGGTCTCAGGAAGTGGGGTGGAACTGGGAACTGCTGGGAAATGTTTCTCTGGTGCAGGAGGCCTGGAGCTCTCAGTCACAGGCCAGGCTGCGGTGGGTTTCGGGCCGTGGGGTGGGACCTGGGATCGCTGAGAAATGTCCCTCCGGCTTGGCAGGCTTGGATTTCTCACTGCAGGCTGACCTGCACTGGGTCTGGGACCGTGGTGGGTCCGGCCATCACTGGGAAATGTTTCTGTGGTGGTGGGCCTGGAGCTCTCACAGGCTGAGTGAGCTGCGCTGGGTCTCAGGCTGCGGGGGCGTGGGGGGATGGGAATCCCTGGGAAATGTCTCTCCGGCATGGAGGGCCTGGAATTCTATACTCACTTTACTTTGATGCCCAGGGAGTCGTTAAATTCCCTCTCGCTCAGTGGGCTTTTGGGCAGGGGATCCGGGAAGGTGCTGGTGAGTGGACCTTGAGGTTTCAGGCCGGTCACTGGCTTGGAGGGCTTCGGGGTGGGGATCTGGGTAGTGCGAGCGGGAAGAAGCCAAAGGCTCTCCCTCAGACTCACCACACTCTCACTGATATGGGAAGCCTTGGGAGTAGTACAGATTCCCGCTCACTGGGAGGGCTTGGCGTGGGATCCAGGAGGCTGCTGGAGTTGGCCTCTGTCTCAGGCCGGTCTCTCGGGTTGGAGATTTTTAGTTCTTCTATATCTCTTTGACTCTGCTTCATGTGATCTATTTCTTTTCTATATTGTTTATTCCAGAAATCCATCATATTTCTGATCCCCTCTATTTTTTTTTAATCAATGTCTTCTTTAGAGGTAGCTATTAATTCTTTTCTTTCTTTTGAGGTTTTTTTTTTTTTTTTTTCAGAACTGGAGATTGAACTCAGACCCTTTTGCTTGTCAGCAAAGCACTTATTCCACTGAGCCATCTCCCCAGCCAGCTATTAATTCTTTTACTGCAGGTTTTTCCAAATTGGGTTTCCTGTATATATTTCTAAAATTCATTCTGTACTTCAGATGCTATGATTTCAAAGAATTCTTTTTGATTTCAGAAATTAATTCTGCTTTGTGTTTCTCATAACCTTTCTGCTGTTGTTTCTTTGCTTGTGACTCTGTTAGTTCATATCGTTCAGCTGGAATAGTGTTCTCTGCACTTGTTCTGGGTGGGCATTGGGTTTCCCACATATGTTTCTGGATTTGATTTATTACTTCAGATGCTATGTATTTAAAAATTTCTTTCTTTTTTTTTTTTTTCAGTCTTTAATTCTGGTCTGAGCTCCTCTATGCCTTTCTGCTGTTGTTTCTTTGCTTTTGCCTCTGTTAATTCATTCACTTCATTTGAGCTAGTGTTCTCTGTACTTTTTGGTGGACTTGAGGCTTGAGATTGCATTTTTCTCCTTGTCTTTGTCATTTGTGTAGCACTGACCTCTGACCTTTGTTGTAGAGCTTTGTTGCAGTTATGACCTTAGTGTGTAACGAGATTCGGGTGCCATTCTATTAAGTTTGAGATTATCTAGTTATGCCTGGCCTGTATATAGCTGCTGTGTTCAGTTCCTTTTTGCTGCAGCTCTTCTGGTACAACTGTGAGCCTGTGGTTCCCCTGTGTTAGGTCCCTGGTCCGGGGAGCACTGGGGTGTGCAGAAGCTCTCCCTCACACTCTCCAGGGCAGGTGAGGGTGGGTCGGATGCAGGGAGAGTCACAAAGGTTCTTACTCCAGTGGCAGGCTTGGGGGCAGGGGCTCCGGGGAGTTCCCAGGCAGGCCTGTCTGGGGTGTCTCAGGCAGGTTGCTCACTCAGACGTCTTGGGACCTGGGATGCCAGAATGTAAGGAGCACGCCAGGAGAAGGCAAAGACTCTCCCAAACACTCAGTGAACCGTACTCGCATGGATTGGGTGCCCAGACAGTTGGAAAAATTCTCACTCGTTGGGCAGACTTGGGGTCAGGGACTCCGGATATTGCAGCATATATGGGGAGAAGGCAAAGGCTCTCCTTTAGACTCACTAAACACTCACCGAACCGGGGTGCAGAGAGAATCGAAGAAATTCCCACTAGCTAGGCAGGCTGGGGGGCAGGGCCTCCTCTTTCTTTCTTCATTTTTCCTTTTCTTTTTTTGTGCTTTTAGTACAAGGTCTATGGGGTCTCAATACACAGATTGGTCTCCTATTGTTCCTCCTGTTTTCAGCCTTCTGGATTTACAGGCACAGCACCACACCCAGTCTCATTCCTTGTCCTCTTGGTGCATCCCTGGGGCAGGCCGGTGTGGAATGCTGGTGATTGAGCCCAGTTGCTGAGCCTGCCTAAGGAAGCACTTTAGTCCACAGAGCTGGCTGGCTGGCCCTGCCTTTTCTTTTAACTGATAAAACTTTGTAGTTCTACTGATTTATTTACCTTTAGGAATTTTACCTTTTATCTGATTATCCTATCTTCCTTATTTTGGCATGAAAGCATCATGGTATAGGCAGACTATCTGTATGCGTGGTGAACTACTCAAATTTGTGCTGCTCCTAAAAAAAAGGCAATACACTAGGAAAATAAGGCCAGTTAATGTTTCACAGTTCTTTGTTGTGACTCTTAAAGTCACCCTTTAGACATTTACCCAATATGATTTTAGAATGCTGAAAATTATCTAGTGATATATACAACTAGTAGAGCACTGTATTTTGAGGTCATTACATTTAGTTGGCAATATAATAATTTAAACCTTATTAAATAACAATATTTAAAAAAATCCAAAATAGCACTCGACAAAATGATATGATTATTGTTTATTCTAAGCCCTTTTAGTTTCAGGGATGAAGTAACAGCATATTTTCTTTGTAACTACTGAAAGAGGAAACAACTTCAGTTAGATAATAAATTTCTCATTGTATTTTACACAAACAGAGATACAATGCAAAATAAGTAGTGTCAATCCGAAGCATAATTACGATTTTGATGAATAGCTGTTTCTCATTCCTTCTATCTGGAAATAAAGACTCATGTGGAAAATGCAATTTCCCAGTTATTACATGATTAATCTATAAATATTTCAGATATTTTTGAGCCTCTGAGGGTGATGCCTCTGTGTGATGTTCATGATATCGCACATGGCTCTCCCAAATGTACATCAACAGTAAGGCTCTCTAACAATGAACTTCCACCAGCGCAGTAGCAGCTGGCCTGCCTGTAATTGCCAACTAATTCTCATGTTACAGGTAAGCCCCACATGGACTTCAGGACTCTGTATTTCTATTTGCCAGAAGAGCTCAGCCCCCACTGGAGCCCTTTGAAAATTCCATCTGGATACAATGTATAGCTCTTTTTCTTTAGCTTTAGAGGAGCTGTAAAATTGAGTTGTTTTCTGTGTTAAGGGAAAACAAGGGGTTTGCTACTGTGCAATCTTTACTGTTTTATTGAATTTTATTACCATGCTAACTTAATGATATTTTCCTATTTATATTTTTTTCTTATCCTTTTGAAAATGAACACATCACATATTAACAAAATGAGAAGGCTGTATATGGGCTGTACATTTTAAAGGATTTATTAAGTTCTCTATGTTCTCCTGTGGCTCCCTTACACAGAGAGTAGAGGCCAAATTCTTACAGTGATGATCAAGGTAAAATCTGACTAGGCTGTCAAAGGCCTTTTTACCTCCCCATTCTCCAGCTTATTTAGATTCAGCCAACAATTTTGCTATTCCTCAAATACACCAAAGACTCTCATACCTTTTATTCTTTTGGTAGCTGCCTCCTGCAGTTCTTGGAGACAATCTTATAGCTCCTGTCTATTAATTCTGTGGTAATTCGTGCTCACCAAGCTCACTTATTTAAAGTTATAACCCACCCAGTTGTCTTACTTGACCTGCTCTATTTTTCATGATAGCACTTACTAATTCTATTTACAGTGTATTTTTTAAAAATTATTTTCCTGGTTTATCATCTTTCTCTACTGCCAAAATACAATCATTTAGATTGCTGCCTAGTGATAGTAGTGGTACAAAGTACAACCTTAATGAATCTGCATAAAGATCTAATTGAGTTTGTTTGTGATTCATCGAGCAGCCTTGCCTCTCCAGCTCTCTAAAGATTTAGAATATTTCTTCTAATGATGAGCTGAGCGCGGAAGGCAAGCTTTATAGATGGGAAAGTGGCTGATGCAGAAATGAAACAAGAATCAGATTGATCCCTTTAAAGTTACTTCAGTTAGAGAGGAGACTCACCTTGTAAGCTCAGGTAAACTGGAACCTTTTTATTGGTTGTTATAAACCTACTCTCGTTCTAGAAAACTGTCTTTCTATAAATGTCTTATTAATTGTGTGGCATCTAGCTTTAGTGACTCTTTGTATGGTTTGGTCTGCCAAATTTACTGTACAAGTCCATTTCTAAGCAGTCTTCCCAATAATTTCCATGAGATTGTCAATAAATATTGGCCAAGTTTAACGTTGGCAGACTATTTTTGGAGGAAGGTGCGTGCTGAGAATTGAACTCGTGACCTCACACTTGCCAGGCAGACACTTACGCCTCTGCGCTAGCTCACTGGCTTGATGTTGGGAATGTAGTATGTATGAATTTTTGATTGGCTTTCTAAGAGTTATAAGATCTACTACAGGAAGTTGTTTCCTTCACTACAGATAACTTATTTAGAAAAATGTATTTTGATGGAAGGTTAAAATTCCATGCTTAAAATAGATAAGAGCCTATTCTGGAATATTGAAAAATATTCTCAGAATTTTTAGAATGGTTCAAGTCTTGAGCTGTATGATAACAAATCTTACTATCATTACTGAGAAGACATGGTAGGGCTGGGGAGATAGCTCAACAGAATAAGCAGCTGCCTGGTAAGCACAGGTCCTGTGTTCAATTCCCAGTACCACAAAACTAATAATAATAATAATAATAATAATAATAATAATAATAATAATAATAATAATAATGATAAAGAAAGGACATGATGAGACCTCAGAGTACTGATTGCCTATGGACTCACACACCCTGAGTGTGAACCATAAGAGACAGAGTCTGCTGGGCTTGAAGAGCCCCTTCAGAGGAGAAGACACAAAAAATAGTTCAAGCTGAGTAGGAGTCAGGGGACTCATCAGGAATTATTTGTGAAAGTAAATTAAAGAATGAGCTTTCTTTATCTTTATTAGGCATGAATTGAACTTCAAAGAACTTTGTGAAGCCTGAAAATATTTCCCTGTGTAATCTAATCAATAGCTCGAGAACACTTTAGTGTTGATGAGGGATACTTTTTCTTCTATCATTTCTTAGTTCCTTGTGTATTTTCCTTCCATGGTGTGTGTGTGTGTGTGTGTGTGTGTGTGTGTGTGTGTGTTTGTGAATTCATTCCTGTGCAAATATATGTATATGTCTATGTGTTCCTATGATGTTCACATCAGTACATAACCATAATTCCATTCGTTAACTGGTAAATTTATTATTGTATAGATTTTTTTCTTCAATATAATGGCGTTATAATATTTTAGAATTCTTTATTTTATGGAAAAAGTAAAATAAAATAAAATGTAAAATAAAATAACTGTACTTTGAGCAGTTTTTTAATGGTGACAATGTGCAATGCTGTAATACCGTTCTATAGAACACCAGTATTACTGCACTGCATGTTGTCATCATTAAAGTAACTACTCAAAGTGCAAGACATGGGCATAAAATTTCCTCTAGTTGGTATTATCACACACCTTCATTTGAAACTTTATTTATTTATTTATTTATTTATTTATTTATTTATTTATTTATTTATTTATTTCAGCCAGCTCAGCCCACCCTGAGGGCGGGACTGGTGCAGCATGGGGTGTTGGGGATCGAATCGCAGTCCCTACAGTATGCCTCAGCTTGCTTAAGCAGGCGCGTTAGACCGCTGAGCTATCTCCCCCACTGCATTGTATAGATTTTAAAATTCGAATTCCATATACTTATGTCTAAAGCAGGTGTAAGTTATTTTCTGCATCATATAGACCGTCTTCAAGTCATCAATTTCTCTGACTCATAGACAAATCTTTTTGTTAGTTAATAAATGCGTTTTTGTTATTCCCTTTGGCAGTGCTTGGAATGCAGGTACATGGTGACATCGTTGGGATGCTTCAGTTGGAAATATATTAGTACTTGTTTGCAGTATATTATGATTATATTCATCATGGTTAACACATGTATATGTGAACACCTTTATTCACACTTTTCCTCTGCTCCCACTCTTGGCCCCCTTACCTTTTGCAAAAAAATATACTTCCTTATTTCCTATTATCTGATTTGAATTTTGCTTTTTAATTGATCAATAATTTGGTTGACTCACATAAAAGAAATTACTTGACATTTAAGCTTGAAAGTCTGATGTGCTTCACTTAACATTATAGTCTCATAGTACAACCATTTTCCTGCGAAGGAGTCAAATTTTTCTGCATTGTATATAAATGTCACATTTGCTACATTCACTCATTAGCTGATGAACATATAGACCATTTCTAAGATTTAACTATTATGATTTCTGCTACTATAAATATGAGTGTGCATGTATCATTGTAATATGCTTCCATCAGCTATTTAGGAAGATAACTAGATAGCTTGGTTGAATGGAAATTTTACTTTCTTTTACTTTAAGTTCTTTTTTAAATGATATTCACAGAAGTTGTGCCAATTGAGAGGGGTGCTCTTACCCCGATCATCTCACCAGTTCCTGTTGCTGTTCCATTTCTTGGTGATGGGCATTCTTTCTGCAGTAGCTCGAATCACAGTGTTGTTTAATTTGCATTCATTTCATAGCTGAAGATGCTGAACATTTTTTCCCTAATTTATGAGCCATTTGTACTTCCTCTGAGAAGTGACTGTTTCTTTCTTTCTTTCTTTCTTTCTTTCTTTCTTTCTTTCTTTCTTTCTTTCTTTCTTTCTTTCTTTCTTTCTTTCTTTCTTGGCAGAACAGGAATTGAACTCAGGCCCTTGTGCTTGCTAGGGAAGCTCTTATTCCACTGGGCCATCTCTCTGGCCCAGTGACTATTCATTTTTATTAGCAACTTTTGATTAAATACTGTACTTATGGGAAATCTAATTTTGTGAAAATTATTTATAGATACTATATGTTACTCACCTGTAACATATAAGGGAGAACTGGCCATGTTTTTCTATTCTATCTATTTTTAATCTGTAGGATATTTCCTTTGTTGTATAGCAGTTTTTCTAATTTGACATAATCCCATTTGTTGATTATCAGTATTATTTCTTGTGTTTGTTCAGAAAGCCCTCACCTGTACCTGTGTCTTCAAGGGTTTTACCTACTTTTATCTTCCTGCTAATTGACTCTTTTCAACATTTTGATTTTAGCTTAGAACATGATGAGATATATGGGGTCAGTCTTCTGCATATGAATATCCATTATTTCCAGCACTGTTTATGAAAGTGTCTATCTTTCCTCTAGTGTATGTGTTTGAATCATGTATCAAGAAATCAAGTGGATTTGAAAGTTTGGCATTGCTCCTGTTTCCTCTACTCTGTTGTGTTTCTTACACTTCTGTGTTATTTGTCCACACCACGTCTGTGTCTGTCACTGTGGCTTTGCTATAAAATTTCAAATCTGAGATTGTGCTGCACCTGACTGTGTTGTGTTTACCCATTCTTTTTCTTTTCTTATTTTTGGTCTCCTCTAGTTTCATATGAATTTTCATATTGTTTTCCTTAGACCTGTGAGAAATGTGGATTTGGTATCTCAGTTGGGTTTGCATTAAGTTTATATATCTGTTTGGGAAGTTTATCTGTTTTTT
>PVKA01034044.1:0-23804 GCA_004027165.1 Ctenomys sociabilis | reverse complement strand
TTATCAAAATGCACTTGGAAAAAAAAAGCACTTGACCTCTGGATTGTCCTGCTGTACAGCCTAAGACCCAGCGAGCAACAAACTGAATATATTTCTTTTTCTTTTGTCTTTTTGAGATAGGGTCTCACTATGCAGTTCAGGCTGGCCTTAAGCTCACTTTGTAGCTCAGGCTGGTCTCGAACTCACAACAATCCTCCTGTCTTAACCTCCCGAGTGCTGGGATTACAGGCATGCGCCACCATGCCCAGTTGAATATATTTCTTTAAAATGGAGTTGCCTAGTGTAGCGATGCACAGCGGTACTCATAGCACTCAGGACACTGAAGCAAAAGAAGTGGTGAGTTCAAGACCAGCACGGACTCTACAGTGAGACCCCGTCTCAAGATAATACTAAAATCAAAGTTGATCCCAGGTACTGAACATGTACAGACTATTTTTCTTTATTAAATTCAGTTTATCAACGATTTTCATACTATTGTATTAGGTATTATAAACAACCTAGAGCTGATTTAAGGTGTATGAGAGGTTATGCCTTATACATGCAAATATGCCATTTTGTATAAAGAACAAGAAAATCTACAAATGTTGGTAGTGGGAATGACTTGGGAACTAATCCTCTGGGATACTGAGGGATAACACCAAAATGGTAAAAATTTCTGGAAGAATTTCAATTTTAAAAATTATTTCTGAAGTTCTCACTTCCTATATAAGAGTATCACTGAGAAAAATACAAGCAACAACAATATTCCCTTGACCACAAGAGGATGCTCAACTTACTTAACACAGTTTGGAAGTCCCCAGGGCAGATTTTCAATTTTTAATTCACTCAGAATCACAAACAGGCCAGGGACATAGCTCAGGGGCCAGGAAGATGGCTCAGTGGCATAAGGGCATGCCTGGCAGGTACAAGGTCCCAAGTACCATGGGGGAAAAAAAAAAATCACAAACATCTATATAATAATAACAGAAAAACGTTTAGCTTTGCTTCTCTGAAGTACATAATTTATTGCTTTAATTTCTTTTTTTTTTCCGGAAACCAGGGATTGAACTCAGGCACTGTGCTTGCCAGGGAAGCGCTTATTCTACTGAACCATCTCCCCAGCCCCTAAATTTGTAATTCTACATTTAAAATAAAAGAAAGCATCCGTGGATTTGGAGCTGCCAGTGCAAAGTTAGACCACCCCACAATGTGTATACCAAAGGGAACTTGTCTGGTAAAATGCCTCTGATTTTGTCTTCTATATGTTTCGATTTTTTGTTTTTTGAGACAGGGTCTTATTATCTATCGAGGCAATAGATAATAGGCCTGGAACTCACTGTGTAGCCCAGGCTGGCCTCAAACTTACAGCAATCCTCCTGCCTCAGCCTCCTGAGTGCTAGGATTACAGGCTCATGCTACACACCCATTCAACTCTTCTGATTTCTATTTCTTTTTATTTTTTAGGGAAGGGTCTACAGGATGTTCAAGGTCTCACTACCAGATCAGACTTGTAGTGATCTGCCTGTTTACAGCCTCCCAAGAGCTTGATTACAGGTGTGGGTCCAGTATCAATTGCCTTTTCAGAGCCCCCTAGTGGTGGGGCCTGCCCTTCAGGCCTCAGAATTGAACCCCCGGCCCCTGCGCCTGCTTGCAGTCACTTCAATCAGCTGAGTTATTAGGCCTGCCCTCTTCTGATTTCTGAAAGTACATAGTAAAACATCAAACAAGAATGGCAAACATAGAGCATGACATCACTTCTTCAAGACATTACTTCACTTCTCTGCATTCACATGTGAAAACATTTCACAATTCACTAACATGACTTCCAGCCAGTGGAGACTAGTGTAGCAGTTTACAGTTCCATCTTCTGTTCTGAATCCTGCTTAATGCCTCTTTTTATCCCCCTTCAAGGTTTTTTCCTAGTTAATGAAGAAACCACAACAGAGCTTAAAATATAAAGGAGTACTAAGCGTGCTCTTCGCATTACGGCAACTACTAAGGCAAGTTTTTAGTAGGCGGCGGCCAGGTGGCAGGCGTGCCGTAGGCACCTGACTGCAGCATCTCAATGCTCACAACTTGAGAAGTAGAACTTGTAGTATTATTAGTTTTTGTTTTTGGTGCCGAGGACCAAGCCCAGGGCTTCCAGCTTGCTAGACAAGTGTTCTACCGCTGAGCCAAATCCTAGCTCTAAAGATGTGTTATTGGTTTTTTTTTTTGGTGAAACCAGGGATCGAACTCAGGCTCTTGTGCTTGCCAGCGCATATTGCACTGAGCCATTTCCCCAACCCACATGTATTATTTAAACTTGACAGATAAAGACAATGAGGTGGAGCTCTAGAGCCCAGTCAAGTTTCCACAAAGTTCAGATATTTGCTCTTCTATTTAGAAACTGCATCACTCTGGGCAAGGTACCTAACTTGCAGCTATTGCACCACAGTTTTCTAATCTGTAAAGTGGGTGTAAAGCCAGGCATCACAAGATTACATTAAAAGGGCTGGAGACATAGCTCAGTGGCACAGCACTTGGCTGGAAACTCAGGGTCCTGAGTTCAATCCCCAGTACAAAAAAAATTACATTAAAAGCCAGGAATCCCAGAACTTGGGAAGTTGAGGCAGGAGGATAACCTAGGATCAAGGCCAGCATAGGCTATACAGTGAGTTCAAGACCAGCCTGGACTATATAGCTAGACCTACTCTCTTGCTGGCCCATGATCTACTCTCAAAATACAAACAAACAAAAGATTACATTAAACACACCTGTCACATGAAAACATGTGACACAAAGTTCAACACAAATTCTATAGATAGTGTCTCATAGCCAACTGAGCCATTCAGTGCAATCCTTGCGAGCTCCCGGCATCTCTCCACCTACTCTTACTGTAGCCAGACTCCTCTGTCACTGCTCCTTCTAGAAGACAGATGCTGATACCCAGCTTGGGGTCTCCTAAGAGTAGGGATGAATCATGACAGGCACCCAAATCCCAAGTTGGGAAAACCACTGGCAACAATTAGGTCTTCTCACGCAGAGAGCACTGCCTGTACCCAAGAGTGCAACAGAAGCTCAGCTACTTAGTTCTCCTTTCAGCTGGAACATAACTGATAAAATGATGACCTGAGGCCTAATCTCTACCCTTGATACACAGAAATATAGTGTCTCATATGGCTTATGTAACCTTAATGTAAATTCTCTTAATAAAGTAGTATGCCTTCCATGGTGTACTTAGTGCTTCTGGTGATGTTTTGAAGCTCTGAGGCTTCAGTACCTGTCTGCATGTTTTCTGTGGTTTGAATAGTGGGTATTCAATTTCGCAGCCAGCTTCTGATTGCTTACCACATATGAGCTGCTCTACTGGGCACCAGGATGAACCATAAATAGCAGGGTTTCACTACAGCGATGAGACCAGTAAGGAGCAAAGGAAAATGTAACCCATCAGAACATTCTTGGGTTAAAAGCTGTCGCCACTAATTAAACTGTATGTAGGTAGTTTAAGAACTAGACTGTCAGAAGTGAAATGCTGCCAAATTCTGAGCATTTCATTTCTTCCAAGGATGTATCTAAAATATGGCCTTACTTCACTATCCAAATTTAGGGATGTCCCCAGTAGATGCCAAGGGTAGGAAGGTGTCTCTTTACAAAAAGCAGACTCACTGTAAAATGCTTTGTCCAAAAGCCAAACATCTTATCACAATGATCAAATAAATCCATTATCTGGTAAAAGGCGTGAAACTGTCCAATACTTTTCTAAATCACAAGACACCACATAAGCCTTTCTATTTGGGAGAACCACCAGTCACAATACAACATTTTAATAAACTGGAAAACCAGTAAGTACAGTGTATCTATCTGTGCAAATTATAGGGTTGGTAAGAGAGTCTCTACCATCAACCCCAAAGAAACGAAATCATTTCAGTAACAAGAAACTTAGATTCACTGAATTAGGAATTTATTGGCTTTGGTTTATCTTTTCCTCAAGTCAGAGGAGCCTCTGTTCAGACCCGCTCTGGCTTCTCAGATCACGCCTCCCCTTCCTTACTGCTCTACAGAGAGCTAGGGCTCCCCAGGGCCTCCACAAGGGGCTCCCACACGACTCCCTTCACTGTGCTTCTCTGGAGAACACCTTACAACCTGTCCTGAGTACATCAGCATCCAAGGGGCAGGGATGCAGAAAATAGTTTTTTTCTTTTCTTTCTTTTTTGGCAGACCTGGGGATTGAACTCTGGCCCTTGCACTTGTCAGGGAAGCACTTATTCTACTGAGCCATCTCCCCGGCCCAGAAAATAGATTGAATTAATCAGTTCAGTGGCTGGAGTTGCTGACAATCAACTGCAAAATTAGTAATAATAAAGGTAGTTGCCACTGGTGGAATTTAAAAATGAGAAAAAATTATCTTTTTTTAAGACTTAGCTAGAACACATACTCTTCAAAATGCATCATTTGCTGAGTGGTTCAAAGCCTTGAATTTCTGATGTTTTTTAGTTATGTATGTGTAGCTACATATGAGTTGCACCAAAAAATATCAGTAACAGCTCATTTCTATACACAAATACATTATAGCATAGGAAGTAACCAATTGTAAAACATAACCCATTAATACCCAAATCTTTCAAGGATCCAGTATTAAACCGTAGTTTTACAATAAATTTGACTTGAAATCTTTTTTTTTTTTTTTTTTTTTTTTGGCATAACCAGGGATTGAACTCAAGCCCTTGTGTTTGCCAGGCAAATGCTTAGCCTACTGAGCTAGCTCCCCAGTCCCTTGAAATCTTGATTTAAAGTCTTTAGATTTAAGAAAGTAGTGGGGCACAGGAAGACAGCTCAGTGGAATAAGCGCTTCCCTGGCAAGCACAAGGGCCTGAGTTCAATCCCTGGTTCTGCCAAATAAAAAAAGAAAGTAGTGAGAAGAAATTTAAAATTTTTTTCACATATTTGGTTGTCGCAGGGACTCACTGTGCAGCTCAGACTCATGGCAATCCTGCTTACAGACTCCCCAGAACTGGGATTACAGGTGTGCACCACTAGGCAGTGCCAGGATGAGGGCAAGGGTGACGCCGCATGTGGTACTGGGAATTGAACTGTAGTTCCTGTGCTTGCCTAAGCAGGAACTTTAGTCCGCTGAGCTATCTTGCTGGCCCAGAGGGGACTAAATTTAAATCGGTGTGACTGGAATGGTCACACAAATATTTAGCTGTAAGGCAGGCTGATTGTAGACTTTTAGTGCCTCAGATGCAATAAGTGCGAAGACAAAACACGAATGACTTCCTAGGCCCCCTCTGTACAGTCAGGACCTCCACTGAGCTGACTGAGCAGTTCTGAGGGAAAGGCCACGGCTAAGTCCACGGTCGGCCAGGTGCTGGAGCAACTCCAGCAGAAGCAGGACGAATGCCACTCCCACCCCTGCTGTGCCACTCCGGGGGGTTCTCACAGCCTGTCTGAGTCTGTTTCTTGTCTATTTAAGGAACACTAAGAGTGCAAAAGTGGTCCCCAGAGGCCAGCTATTATCATCAGCACCATGTGTGTCCCAATTCAGTGTACCGACCCCATAGGACCAGACATCCCTGAAGCACCACGGCTCACCAGTGCTGGCTCTAACACTTTCAGGACTGCCGCTGAAGAGTGGGGACGCTCCCGGCTCGGATCTCCACGGCCCGCCTAGCCTCAGCACCACCATTTTGGCACATTCAGCTCCTCACACAGCTCGCCCACAAGCCCTGCAGCCCCTGCCCAGCCCCAAGCCTCTGCTCACACCCAGAAGCCCACCTGCAGCTCCTACCTTCGAGGCTGGAATCTGACCATTCAATTAAGTCCCTCCTCAAAGGATTTCTTCTAACAATGCTTCTTGCCCAGTCCCACTCAGCACAGAGCAGGGCGCGTTCCCACCACTAGCACACACGCTTCCCCGGCAGGGTCTGGAGTGCGAGCTCTGAGGTCCAGCGGAGTGAAATCCACACTTCTCCTCTGGGGGCTGGAACTTGCATGCCCAGCACGGGGAGCCTTCCCCTTCCCCATAGACCACGGTATGTTTCGCACCCAAGTCTCAGGTCAGACAATGCAGGCATGTCAGTACAGGAGACTCACAGCATGTCTCTTCCCCCTTTCCTTCTTCAGCAAAGTTCCATTTCCAGGAACTACAGAAGCTACAGAAGCAAAGGCAGGGCACCTGACTCCCACATTCTTTCCTTGCACCTTGATCTTACAACCTGGATCTGCAATGTGAGTTTGTGCTCTCATTGAAGACATTGTTCCTGAAAAGCCTATATTCCTTCCCCACCCCCAAAGTTAAAGACCCTCCTTTTCTTGGTTCAGGTAAAAGGATTGCAGATTTCCATATTTAACTATTTTAACTAACATGCTAGACTATGAAGGCATGTGGTTTCCTGTCTTCTCCTTCTCCAAAGTGCATCCATGATGAGTTCTACCACAGAAAGTGAGGCCCGAACTCAGAGGGCTTTCTTGAGGCACTACTGCCCGTGCTCACTCGGGCAGCCTAACCAAGTGGTGTTGCCAAAGGCTCATAGCAAAGCTACTGACCTTTGTCTTTTGAAACCCACACTCTTTTGATCAAAACAAAATCTTCAGGACCTGGAGAACTTGATCCTTCCACCTCCATCGCCCTCCCCCCAGTTCTCCAACTAAAGAAATTTTGGGAGCAGAAAGTGAAAACTGAAACAAAACTGCTCCTGGTGAAAACTCTGCTTATCCTGCTTTCCCAAGCTTGCTGCTAAGGAAAGGAAAGGGAAGGGAAAGGAAGGGGAGGGGAAGGGAGAGGAGAGGGGAGGAATGGAGAGGGGAAGGGAAGAGAAGGGAAGGGAGGAGAGGGAAAACACAAGGGGAGGGTGGAAGAAGACTGAAAAGGCAGTAAGTGGTGCACACCTTAACCCCACTATTCAAGAGGATTGAGTCAGGAGGATCACTGCAAGTTCAAGGCCAGGCTGAGCTACATAGTGAGTTCAAAGCCAGCCTGAACTACACAGTGAGACACAGTCTCAAAAACAAAAACAAAATAAGAGTTAAGCTGTGTTACGTACATATACCTACAACTCCCCACAAAGAATTATTCTATGTGAATAATTATGTACCACAAGCACATTCTATTAAACACTAAAATAAGAAAGAGCCAAGAGGTACAGGTGGCATATGACTTCTTGCATAAGAAACACCCACCTGGCACAGCCAAACCTATGGACAAGCAGCAGGCTATCCGGGCCAGGGGGAGAGAGGAGGGAACCTGCTGCTTCATAGAGCAGGCCCTCCCCTGGGGATGCTGTAAAACGTTGTTAATATTCTACACATTATTAAATTGCAGCTGGCTATGGCAGCACGAATCTGTAATCCAACAACTCTGGGAGGCCGAGGCAGGAGGAGAAAGCCAAATTCCGGCCCAGGCTGAGCAACTGTGAAGAACATCTCAGAGCAGAAAGTAGCAGGTGCCAGGTATGGCTGTATACACCTGGAACCCCAGCACCGGGAGGCCGAGGCAGGAGGACCGCCTGAGTCTGAGGCCAGCATGGGCTACGCGGTGTGTCCGAGGCTACACTGCACTCCACACACCTGGAACCCCAGCACCGGGAGGCCGAGGCAGGAGGACCGCCTGAGTCTGAGGCCGACATGGGCTATGTGGTGCGTCCGAGGCTACACTGTACTCCAAAGGAAGAGTCTGTCTCAAAAAAACAAAAAGGTAAAGCAGGGCTCAGGATTTGCTCTATGCAAAGGCTCAGAATTCAACCCCTAGTATCAAAAAAAAAATTCAATTTTTAGACTATAAGTGGGTGAATTTGTGATATTTGAATTTCATCTCAATAAAGGTATTTTTGAAAGCCAACATTACAATTTAGAAATTTTTACAGGAAATTCCAAATTGACTTCTCTTGAAAAAGCTGCGTGTGGCCAGACCGTACCAGCGGCCAGGAGCCACAGCGGAAGCTGGACATAGAGTCCAGCTCTGCCGCCGCCTGACCCCGGGCCCTGCCACACTGTGCTTTCTATCCCTGCTTCTTTAAAAGAGAAAGGTCATAGCAGCATCTATGTCGTGAGGTTATTATCACAAGCCAGTGCGTTAGAGTGCTTAAGACAGCGGGAGCTTTTATTTTGAGACAGGGTCTCTCTGTGTAATCCAGGCTGGACTTGAACTCATGGCAACCCTCCAGCCTTAGCCTCCGGTGTGCTGGATCATAGCCATGCACTATGACACCTGGCTGTCTCTTGTCCTTTCAGTACACTCACCGTGTGACAAGACCAACAGCGCTGTCCAGCCCATCCCAAGCCCTAACTCACTGGCAGCACTCATTCTCTGATCCTCCTTCTCCTGGTCCCCTACAAAATCATACCTGCTTTCTGTCCCTGCACATCTGCCTATTTGGGTTATTTCATATAAATGGAATCATGCAGCACCATGTGGTCTTTCATGTCTGGCTTCCTTTAGTCAGAATGTTTTCAAGGTCTATCCACACTAGATGATGATGAAAAGGAGGAAGAGGACAAGGAGGACAATGACTTTGGTACTAGGAATCGAACTCGGGACCTCCTGCTTGCCGGGCAGGCTCTGCACTACTAAGCTAAACCCCCCAGCCCTCCACACTAGATCATGTACCAGCATTTCCTTCCTTTTTATAGCTGGAGAACATAGGAGACCCTTCCTATCCACAGTACCACTCTGTAGTTTTAGTCACTGGTGGTTGACTTGGATCTGAAAACACTAAATGGAAAACTCCAGAAACGAAGCCTAAGTCCCCAACTGTGCCCTTCTCGGAGTCGTGGGGCTCCAGCTGCTGTAGGGAGACCTAGGGTGCAGCTCAGCCTCGCGGTCTGCACTACTCACTCCCTCAGCACTCACAGGCTGGTCTTCAGGGCTCTGCGGAGCCCGCGTTCCAGGGCCCCTCACGCACGGCCACGCACTGTGTGCTGAAGCCTGTGCCAGCTACCTTGCTCGTCTCACCACACAAGCAGTCCATCTGCTCACGCCATCCCAAGGGTGGTCAGCAAACCGAGCACAGTGGGGCACGCCTGAAACCTGGCACTTGGGAGGCTGAGGCAGAAGGGTGCCTGGGCACTTAAGGTAGTGAGTTCAAGGCTGGCCTTAACTTCATTAGTGAGACCCTATCTCAAAAAAGAAAAACAATTTTTTAAATGAGAAAAGAACTGTAAGGTATTTTGAGAAAGGAGACCATATTGCACGTTTTCCTGCAGTGTGTGGCTGTAGTTGCTTTATTATTGTTGTTAAACTCTTACTATGCCTGATTAAAAGTAAAACACTGTAGGTGTATGTAACACGCATAGGAAAAAACACTACATACATATATGGGTCAGAATGGCAGTTCCAAACACCCACTGCAGTCTTGGCTGTACTCCCATGGGTGGCCATGGGGCTGGCCACCACATTTTATCAAGTCATCAGCTGGGGGCAGCTAGTGGTGGTTTCTAGCTTCTGACTACTATGGACAGCTTTCACCTTTCCTGGACCATGTGCTAGCCAAAAAGCAGGCTTTCATGTCAGCGTCCCAACAGCTTTTCTCTTTGCCAGCTGAGCTCAGCCCAGAGTCATCTTCCTCTGAAATCCACCAGCTTTCTGGCTGAGCAACAAACGCAGCACACATCAAAGCCCCACAGCCCACTCAGATTGCTCTTACAGTGATTAGCATTTAGGACCAGGAGACAGTGCAGGGGCTGAGTTGAATATCCACTA
The DNA here is from genome assembly GCA_004027165.1 of Ctenomys sociabilis. Taxonomy (NCBI): domain Eukaryota; kingdom Metazoa; phylum Chordata; class Mammalia; order Rodentia; family Ctenomyidae; genus Ctenomys; species Ctenomys sociabilis. The sequence goes on along the minus strand of PVKA01034044.1, from coordinate 14,146 downwards.
CCTAAATAAACAAGTAAAAATAAGGGCTGGGAGACAGCTCAGCAGAATAAACCCTTGCCTGGCAAGCGCTCGGGGGTGAGTTCAATCCCAGGTTCCAAATAAATAAATAAATAAAATAAAATAAAATTGATTAGCATTTAAAAGATAATGGGCCAGGCCTGATAGTTCAGTGGACCAACGCGCCTGGTAGGTAGAGGGCAGCAGCTGGGGTCTGATCTCTGGCATGCAGAGCCAGCCCTGACCCCAGGCATGCTGAGGAGGTATTGGGACTGGGCGTGGTGGTGCACCCTGTAATCCCAGCACTTGGGAGGCTGAAGAATGGGAGGATCACTACAAGTCTGATCTGTGTAGTGAGACCCTGTAGACCCTGTGTTAATGCATGAAAAATAAATACATAAGTAAATAAAAGATAAAAAGATCATTAAAGCTCAGATTTCAACCTCCTTAAACTTTTTGGCACTATAATTATTACGTTTTGCATAGGTTACTGCAACAGCCACACTTTTAACCAGTCACACTGCTTTTACCTTGTTTGCTAAAGCCATCTATTGCAGTGGCCCCAGTGAGTTTATTGAAACAGAAGGCACAGAACGGAAGACCCATGTTCAGATGCTAGAAGAAGGCCAGGCCTGCCCAGGGCCCCAGGGCCTTCCGACCTGCCTGCTCTCACCTCCCAGCTCTCCCCTGAGCCAGCCTCCTCCTCCTCCCTATAGCTCAGCCTTGCTCTGGCCACTCCATTTAAAGCTTCAGCCCCTCCTCTCCTTGGCCCTCCCAATTCTCATCCTGACCTAAATAATAACCATCACCTAACATAGAATGGATTTATTTATGTTTGGTATCTATGCTGTAGCCATATCTCTGATGAAAGGTAAGTGTGATGTGGCCTTCGCTAAAAACAACAGAAGGTCATCAAAGAGAAGTGAATTTCCACTCGCTCCAGCAATCCCACTAGGTGTATAGATATCCAAAGGAAATGAAGGGCCAGTGGATTAAAGCGCCCATACGGAGGCTCACAAGGAGGTACAGGGGCCGGGGGTTCCATCCCTAAGCCTGCCTGCCGGCTGCCCCCAGAACCCACTGAGATAGCAATTGAGGCCGGGCGTGGTGGTGCACATCCAAACCCCAGCTCTTGGGAGGCTGTGAACAGGCAGATCACTAGGAGTGTGACCTGGTAGTGAGACCCTGAACACCCTGTAGACCTTTCCCTAAAATACAAAAAGCAAAGGAAATGAAATCGGAAGAGCTACAGCACCCTCACAGCCACCACAGCACTACTCAGCCACTTGGGCCATCTGCCCAAATGTCCATCATCCTAAGTGTCTGTCACTGGACGAAAGGAGAAAGCAACTGGCATGTCACGCTCTGTGTACTGTACTGCTCAGCCCTCACGACGGGACAGTTTCTGACAGGAGGGATTCAGGAAATCTTTTTTTTTTTTGGTGGAACCAGGGATTGAATTCAAGCCCTTGTGCTTGTCAGGCAAGCACTTATTCTACTGAGCCATCTCTCAGCCCCCAGGAAATGTATTATGCAAAAATGCTATCAAACATTGATAATGTGTATCAGAATCTGCAACACAGAACATCTTACATACTTCCGTCATGGAAGAGATTTTGTATGTGGGGTAATTATCGCGAGTTATGCTAATCAGCTCAATTTTGCCATTCTATAGTGTATATATATTTCAAAACAACAGGGTGTACATGATAGATATATGTAATTTTTATTTGTCAATTACGAAGACAAGCAGGGCCTAGGGAAATGGCTCAGCACAGTAAGTGCTTGCCTGGCAAGAGCAAGGGCTTGAGTTCAACCCCCAGTTCCTCCAAAAAAAAAAAAAAAAACAGACAAACATCATTTTGCCAGGTATAGTGGTGCATGCCTATAATCCCAGCATGAAGGAGGCTGAGGCAAGAGGACTGTCTTGAGTTTTAGGCCAGCTGGTGAGTTCAAGACCAGTCTGAATAACATAGCAAGACACTGGGAAAAACATGCGCATACCCTGGGACAACATCCTGGGGAAAGGTGGCAATCTGTGGGAGAGTGGGAATTCTGTGATGCTAACAACTGACTTTGCGGGAGGCGCTGCTTTTTAGTACTTCTGTTTGGGGGACATCTAATAGTGTCATAACCCTTAAACGTACTGCTCTTTTTTATTAGGAACATCATATTTAGGGTTATGCTTAAAAAGTAGTATCTTATCCAGCTATCTTAAAAATTATTATCTTCTGGTAAAATTCAAACTATTATAATTAGAAATCTATTTACTCAGCTGTGCTGACACCGTTACCTTATCTTTGGAAGGCAGGCCAAAATCCCTGGTCAGTTGGTCAAGGAGTCTTCATCGGCTGGGAGTATAGCTCTTTCTTCTCAATTCTGTTCAGATTAAAGAAAAAAAAAAAAAAAAACGTAAGGGCTAAGGGCAGTGGATACAGTAAGCCAGAAAGCCAGAAAACTACAATTTTACTTAAATTGCTAATTCTCCAAAATAGTAGCGTGTGCTTTGAAATGTGGAACTGTTAAACTCCAAGGCACTTGTCCAATTCTACTATAATACAATTCCATTTTTTTAAACAATGAAGTTAATTGGCTATATTTACAATAAACTAGGAACAAATGACTACTCAATACATACACAGAGTCAGCCTCCTGGGGCTTGAAAAATCACCGTGTGTAATTTGCCACTAATGAGTCTTAATTTAAAAATAGCTACAGTAGTTAGAAAGCCTGATCCTATGAAACCTGTCAGAATCACAGATTTTAGATACACACATACTGACGCCGAGTACTATTTTGAGAGCGTGCTCTCCTTTATTATTTACCAGTTTATGGACATACTTTATAATACTTGAACCAGGAAACAAAACTTCAAATAAGCCACCTTCCTAAGCAGCACAGGAAATGAGGCAGCCCATTGCCCTCAGTTGTGCACACACGCACCATCTGCGGCACACAGGGACACGGACTTGCCCTTTAGGTAAACGTGGGTACTCGTTTTAAAAGTGGGAAGGAACAGTGTGGTAAGGAGTTAAAGGTTTGGAGATTAACAGCAAAGGAGGAAATTAAGCTGGATTTCAGCCTTGGCATATCAGAAGAGAAAGAGCAACAGATACAGGCAATGGCACAGCCATGGACAGGCGCCGTGGCAGGGGCAGGTGCCGTGGCAGGGCAGATTTTATACTGTGCTTTGTAAATTTACTCGGTTATCTTTATTAGCTTTTAAATTATTCTTGGATCACATCCTCCCCTTCTCACCCCCACCCCTTGCGCTGTGCTGCTAAGCTGTATCCCTGTCTCGCTCTCCCTTTTTAGTTTGCTTTATTCATCCACCAAATGCTACTCAGAAATGCTTGAGAGCATTCCTATAATTTTTATAGGGCCTGGGGAGATAGCTTAGTAGACTAAGTGCTTGCCTGGCAAGCGCAGGGTCCTGAGTTCAATCCCCAGTACTGCAAAAAAAATAAAAATAAAAAAACCTTCATAACCAGATGTTTCTCTTCTCCAGATTTCTAATTTGCCTGTCTCCAATCTTTAAAAACTTCTCCCATTTCCATTTTACTGTGCTTTTCTGCCTGTACTAAAGGTCTAACTTGCTTAGCACGCTGGTCTCCAGCCAACGCTCATTATTTTGCATCCTAAGCTTTATAGACATGCAAAGTCGCACCAGCCAAGCTGCGCATCACCATGACAGCAAGTCCCTGCAGGTGCTCAGGCTGAGCTATGCATCGCTTCCGGATTGAAGGGCTACCAGGGATCCCTTCTGGCAGGTTGGAGGTGAATCACAAGGGCGTAGGATGTTCACCTGATGGGCCACCCCAGCTCAGCTGGTTTCCAGCTCTCCTTCCAGACTCACTTCTGTTTCTCCAAGGTATCCCAGGAAGCCACCAGCTTTGGAAACCATGTGAAATCTCCGCCTCTTGGCTTTGCAGGAGGTCCCATTTGCCAGTCAATGTACTTTACATATGCATTAGAGGAAACCATATTCTTTGAGAAGAGTGGTGGTGGCAACTCTAAAAGTAGATAGTAGCTTCCTACTTAGAAGACAGACCAGGGTACTGTCTGTCTTTTTCCTATTAGGAAAAAGTGTGTGCGAGTCTTGTCCACATTCTGTCGCTTGATCTTCACAGAACCTTGTTGTCAAGAGCTGCTATGATTCCATTTTACTTGTGGAATGGGACCAACAGGACATAATTTGCTCCAGATTACCTAGAAAGAAATGGCTGGAAATAAGCTAGAACCCAGAGCTCTGCTGCTGCTTCGCATAATGTTACAGAGGCAGAAATACTTAAGATATACTGGGAAGACTTTCTTACTACTATTTATTACTTACACTTGATACCTTCTATTCAATACCCACTATGTAACAAGCACCCAGTAATATGTACCCTAGGACAGGGTCCTAGTACATTTTGTTTTGTTTTGTTTTTGGTGGCACCAGGGATTGAACTCAGGTCCTTGTGCTTGCCAGGCAGGTGCTTACACCTAGTACGTAGATAAAGCTGGACTTGCTTTCACTCTGTAGTCCGGGGTGGCCTTGAACACGTGATGATCCTGCCTTAGTGTTCCGAATGCTGGGCTTACAAGTGTGTACCGGGGCTAGGGAGATGGCTTAGTGGAATAAATGCTTGCCTGGCAAGCAGAAGGGCCTGAGTTCAATCCCTGGTTCAACCAAAAAAAAAAAAAAAAAAAAAGCTGAACTGCATAGTAAGACCCTATCTCAAAACAAAACAAAAAAACATCTCCAGCACAAGTGTGTACCACCACACCGGGCTTCAGTAAGTATAGTTTTTAATGTTTTGTTAAAAATGATGGTCAAGGGCCAGGAAAAGAGCTCAGCAGCATAAATACCTGCCTGCCAAACACAGGGTCCTGAGTTCAATCCTGGATACCAAAATAAAATAAATAGCCAGGCCTGGTGGCGCATGCCTGTAATCCCAGCACTCGGGAGGCTGAGGCAGGAGGATTGTTGTAAATTCAAGACTAGCCTGAGCTACAAAGTGAGCTTAAGGCCAGCCTGAACTGCATAGTGAGACCCTGTCTCAAAAAAGAAAAGAAAAAAAATATATAATAGAATAAAATAAATAAAAGATATTCTGGCAGTAGCATTTCAGATCAATAGAATATGATAATCTAAAAATTATTAAAACATGATGGGGGGATGGGGAGATGGCTCAGTGGAATAAGCGCTTCCCTGGCAAGGGCAAGGGCCTCAGTTCGATCCCTGGTTCCACCAAAAAAAAAAAAAAAAAAAGAAACATGATGGGCTCTGGGGAGATAGCTCAGTAGAATAGGCGCTTGCCTGGTAAGTGCAGGGTCCTGAGTTCAATCCCCGATACCACCTAAATAAATAAATAAGTAAATAAATAATGGTGAACTACAAGGTCCTACTCAGACTGTCTGCCTCTGTGCTGAGAAGCCCAGGCTGCGGGAGGCAGTGGGCAAAGCGCAAGGCGGTGGGTGACCTTCCCCTAAGCAGCGTGCAGGCCCAGCACCAGGTGCCCAGCCCTGTGGACAGGGATGCAAAGTCTACCCTGCGGGCAGAGATGGGCAGCTGGGAGGACTGTGCTAGAGCCAGCGCTGCTCAGGGCCGGGGACAGGGGGAAGTCTCTAGGCCGTGCGCTGGCTTTCAGGCCACACCATCCCAAGGGACCCAAGCGTTTCCTCTGCAGAGGCATCGAAAGCCTCCCCAGGGCAAAGGCACCTTTCTTCTGTTTCCTTGGGTGGCACTGGGAGCTGAATCCAGGGCCTTGGCACTTCTCAGGTCTTATCAGTGGCAGCTGAGAGGCAGAAATAAAGGGGAGGAAGAGGAAGCTTTTGTTAACTCCGAAGACATCATGAAGATCAGATCACTGACAGGGAGACACAGGGAGATCCAGCCTTCATGCACTTTTGCTAGGCTTGGAGCTTGAGGGGCAGGTTCAGTGACACACAGGAGTGGATTTGGGGGCTCCCTTGTGTGCGGAGAAAGGTAAAGGGAAGCCATAACCAGGGCTGGAGTGGGAAGGCGAGGGTGGTCACTGGGAAGCTGAGCGTTTATTCTGGGATTCAGCCATGGCGGATCAGGGCCACTACAGTCTGTGCTGCCCAGAACCTATCGGCGCTGAGCTGCAGCACCAGCTCCCTTCCCATTTTTTAAATTTTGAGATAGGGTCCTGATAAACTGCCCAGGATGGGGTCAGGTTTGGAATCTTCCAGCCTCAGCCCCCCAGACTGCTGGAATCACAGACACACACCAGGGCAGCTGGCTCCAGGCCCCTAAATTACAGGCTGCATACACACATACTTTCTATGATGCATGTATTATTATATATTGCAAGCATATACAAGTAATTTTTTTTTTTTTTTTTTTTTTTTGTGGAACCAGGGATTGAACTCATGCCCTTGTGCTTGCCAGGGAAGCGCTTATTCCACTAAGCCATCTCCCTGGCCCCTTACTAATAATTTTTTTAAAGGAAGACATCACCAGATTTTGTTATAAAAGAAGACACTGTAGGTGAGGCATGGGAGTAGAGGCCTGTCAACTCAGAACCTGGGAGGCTGAGGCATGGCTGAGGGTCACCATGAATTTGAGGCCATTCGGGACTACATGTGAGTTCAAGAAACATCTAAGCTACACGATGAAGCTCTATGTCAAAAAAACAAAAGACAGGGCTGGGGAGATGGCTCAGTGGAATAAGCACTTACCTGGCAAGTGCAAGGGCCTGAGTTCAATCCCTGGTTCCACAAAAAAAACAAAACAAAACAAAAAAATAAAAATCCAACAACAACAACAAAAAGAAAACCACAAAGACAGGGCCAGGGATATAGTTTAGCAGAATAAGTGCCTGCCTGGCAAGCACAAGGTCCAGAGTTCAGTCCTCAGTGCCAACAGCAAACAAAATGAAGCAAGAAAAAGAAAGGACTGCAGACAGCCCAGGATTCAGACCCTCTCCCCATTCACTTTTAAAAAGGCAAGAGATGTGATCTTAGGAGAAGCCAGAACACCCCACTCACTGTACACAGCAGAGCCCATACTCACTGTCACGCAGGCAATGCCACATCGGCTTGGACTGGGACTTACTTTGGAGGGGTGGCATTTCCATCTTTTTAAGCTGCTACGAGCCTTGTTACACTGTAAGGCACAATCTTCATCAGTTTTGTGATAAATGCTGCCAAAATTACCAGCCACACCTCAAGTCCCAGAGCTTTGGGAAGCTGAGGCAGCACAACTCAGCAATTTAGCAAGGCCTTGTCTCAAAATGAAAAGTCTAGATCAGGGCAGCAGCGCAGCTCAGTGAGGAAGGGCCTGGGTCCAATACCCCATGTAAAGGAGAAACACAAATCAGGCTCATGCAATGCACATTAGCCTGACATGGGAGTCTTCTACTTCCTAAGCCTCCTTAAGAAGTATGTGAGGAGACTCAGTTTCCAGGGAGAGGGAAGAGCAGTAGAGAATGGGATCCTGCAGGGAGTCACAAGGGCTCTGGCCTAATTCTGTCCAAAGCTGGGGAGAAATAGTGACCCTGAAGGCCGACTCCAATCGTTCCACTGCCCACGGGGGGGGGGGGGGGGGCGGAAGCTGAGAACACTGCAACATCAGGCAGAGTCAGTGTCTGAGGTCTTACACACAGCTCTCTCACCCTAACCCAAAAACACAAGGTCTGCAAACCCAAAACACTTCACTTTGCTTGTCTTTCATGGTGATCCTAGGGAAAAAATATGAGTATGTAAAAACTAGGAAGATTCACACAACAATCCCAATCCCTGGTTCCTCCTGAAAAGATGAAAACTCTGGCCATGGGCCAGCTCTCCACAGGGGCTGTGTGGCAGATGCAGGCTGCCTCCCGTTGGTGGGCATGGCCTTTCTGTGTCTCCACCCAGCTTCCTGCCATGCTTGACACTTTTAGACAGTCAGGAGTGCCCCAGCTAGCACTATTTTTCTAAGCCTCTTGCCCATCAGGAAAAACCACAACATTGAAGACCAGATTACATGCATGTTCTCCAGCAGTGTGAGCACTGAGGTACCCAACTCATTCTCTTCTGGCCTATGCTGACTGTGATCACCCTGCCAGACTTTTCCTTGTCCAAGCAAATCTAAGAATAAAACTCCGAGGGGCCGGGGAGATGGCTCAGTGGAATAAGCGCTTCCCTGGCAAGCGCAAGGACGTGAGTTCAATCTCTGGTTCCACCAAAATAAATAAATAAATAAATAAAACTCTGCTCCATATGAGCTCTCTTGTACTAGGGATCCCTTAAGGGATCTGTTGGAGATCTTGTACCCACTGCGCATGCATGGAGCATCTGGAGACCACCAATGGTATCAGCCCATCCTAGGGACTCCAGCTGCTGCAGCCTCCTGGGGCTGCCCGGCTCCTGAAGTCAGCCGAGGGCAGTCTGAAGCCTTTGAGAAACATCTCTCCGGAGCCGGGCGTGGTGGCGCAGGCCTGTAATCCCAGCACTCGGGAGGCTGAGGCAGGAGGATTGTTGTGAGTTCGAGACCAGCCTGAGCTACAAAGTAAGCTGAAGGCCAGCCTGAACTGCATAGTGAGACCCTGTCTCAAAAAGACAAAAAAAAAAAAAAAAAAAAAAAAGAGAGAAACATCTCTCCGGGATGGCCCCCCCACGACACAAGCATCCCTTGCTCCTTGGCCATCGCAAGCTGTTTCAATTCAAACCTGTCTGTCACCTGTCTCCCTCCAGCTTCCCTGAGGTTAACTGGACTTACTCTACTTTCACCCACTGTGACTATGATCAAAATAAGTAATCTAGGGGCCGGGGAGATGGCTCAGTGGAATAAGCGCTTCCCTGGCAAGGACTTGAGTTCAATCCCCAGTTCTGCAAAAATAAATAAATAAATTAAAAAAAAGTAACTACTCTATATTAAAAGTGTCAACACAGGGTTTTACTACAGAGATTGGACTCGTAGTGATTCTCCTATTTACAGCCTCCCAAGTGTAGGGATTATAGGGGCACAACACCATGTCTAGTCTCAGTTGCCATCTCAGCACACCCTGGGGTGGGGCTGGCACAGCACACCAGGGGTAGAACCCCAGGGCGCTTTAATCTGCTGCGCTTTTTTGGCTGGCCCCCAAAGGGATCAACAGTTCTTGAATTTAGACTTTTTTTTGGCAGTACTGGGAATCAAACTTGGGATCTTGTGCTGGCCAGGCAGGAACTTATGCCACTGAGTTAGATTCCTGGCCCCTGGAATCTGTCATTTGCAAAACTTTGGTCAAAGGGCCGGCAAGATAGCTCAGCAGACTAAGTGCCTGCTTTGGCAAGCACAGAGACCAGGAGTCAATCCCTGGTCCTGCATGCTGCGCTGGCCCCAGCCCCAAGGCACACTGAGCCAGCGAACTGAGTCCGGACATGGTGGTGTACACTTACAATCCCAGCACTGGAGAGGTGCCAGAACAGGAGGATCACTATGAGTCTGAGCTGTGTAGTAAGACCCTGCACTAACACATAAACAAATAAACAAAAAAATACCCTTGGTCAAGTCAGAAGATGAGGAGGGCAACACAGGTACATGACAGTAATACAACCAACAGCAGCTGACACACTGGCATGCACTCTGCTGCCAATGCCAATGCCAATGCCAGCCCGAGGGGCATCGTCTCGGCTCACCCTCCCTGGGTGACACAGCAGCTGCTGCCGTGCACCTGGGCTGTGCACAGGCGGTTCTCTCCACCACACGTGCCGCAGCAGCCTGGCCTGTCCCCCACAGCTGCTCCTCCTGCCGCTCCACTGCCTTTCTGCCTTCTAATCAACTCACAGCCAGCCTTGGAAGCCCAGCTCAGGACCAGGGCTGCCACTCAGTCTCGGCCAGAGGCCACCTGCCTTGCCTGCACAAGGCCCTGGGCTCCATCCCTAAAAGCAAACCAAAAAAAAGCCAATGAGTACAACCAAAACAAAACCTGGATCAGGTCACAGGGCCTATGGTCCTTGGGGCACTTCCTCCTAGAAACTTCAGGGCCACACTTGCCTCGTGCAAGCGTGTACCTCCTTGCTAGGCACCCACGAGCTCCTTGGCTGCTCGTCTGCACTCTCCCACAGGGCTGAGTCTCCCTGCCAGAGGTCAGGCAAGGAGTCTGGAGAGGTGGAGACAGAGGGGCTTCTCCTCCAGGGTCCCCCAAGCAGCACCAGCCACCTTCTACTTCTGACTGGGCCACACAATCCTAAGACTAGGTGCCCTAGCCAGGTCGTGCTCTGGGAGGGAAGGTTACGCACTGAGGAGCTGGCGAGCATTTCACGCAGAGGCCGTCCAAACTCACCAGCACCACCGCCGCCACCAGCCATGCCCACGCTGCAGGGGCCTCAGGGGCATGCTGGGAGGGCACGAGGGCCCACCACCGGCAACGGGTGTGCCCGGGCCTCAGCCACACACTAAAGACTGGGGCACTGGGCACTATTCTACTAGTGATCACAGGGCCAGCACGGTGGGTCATGCGTGGTCAGATGGGCAGGGCTCCCGGGGCCGAGGGAGGCCACATCACCAGAGTCCACTCCTGGGCAATTGCTACAGGTAACAGCAGCATTAGATTTCCCCCACACTGTATTATCATTATTACGATAATCCTCAGAATCTTTCTTTTTTAATTGTTAAAATTTATTATTATTTTTAGTCTTTTTAAGACAGGGTTCCCCCATCTAGTTCAAGCTGGCCTTGAACTGTCACCAGTGATGCTCCTGCCTCAGCCTCCCCAATACTGGGATCACAGGCATGTGTCACCACGCCCAGCTAGGTGTGGGATCATACAACTGTATGTTCCATAGAGTTTCACATATTTCCTTTTTTTTTTTTTTGGTCTTTTTGAGACAGGGTCTCACTATGCAGTTCAGGCTGGCCTCGAGCTCACTTTGTAGCTCAGGCTGGTCTCGAACTCAACATACAAACTACTTAAGTGACATATATACTTTTTTTCTTATTTTAGGGAAGGGTTTACAGGGTATTCAGGGTCTTACTACTAGACTGGACTAGTAGTGATCCACCTGTCTACAGCCTCCCAAGACCTGGGATTAGGAGCACACCAACACTGTCTCAATCACCCTCTCAGCGTACCCCGGGAGTGGGGCTGGCACGGCAGTAACATATATTCTTGTCATGATATGGATTCCTTAAATCTGATACACATGGCCATGCAGATCGATGATAGATAGATACATACATACATACATAGACAGACAGATTTTTGGGGGTACTAGGAATTGAATTCAGGACCTCATATATGCCAGGCAGGCACTGTGCTGCTGAGCAAACCCCCACTCCCCTTTGATCATATGCTTCCATGTGTCTTGGAGGACTTACAACAGGCTTCCTAAATAAATCTGACCACTTCAACTGGCTTACTTGCAAGGAGAGCCGCACTGCATGGTGCACCTTGGGCCTACCCCTTTGAAATACTCTCAGTGCAGCCTTGTGGGGTTGTAACTGAAGGCAAGAATTCAGCAGACACTCAGCACACTGCCTTGCTGTCTCAGTCTGCTCACCATTGAGACAAAATGCCCAGTGCCAGTGACGTAAAGGAGGAGACGCTTCTGCCATGGAGGGAGATGTGGACATGCAGGATCCAGAAGAGTGAGGTTGCTCAGCTCCGGGCACGGGGGGAGGGCAGAAGGGAGAGAAGTCCTTGCAGGCCAGGGATGGCCCTTTCCCACTAGAGCCCACCTGAACAGGAGCCAGGCACAGCCCATAGCGCAGTCACCTCCCGAAGCCCTGCCTCTGAGGGCCTGAGGCTCGGGGACATCCAGATGTCAGACCCAGCACCGGCAAACCCAGGCCAGCGAAGGACTGTGTCGCCACCCATCCCAGTGTGAACATCCTGCTGTCCTAAGAAAGCACCGGTGACAGAGACTGGTGCACACAGGATGACTTTAATAGGAATGAGTAGCGTCCCAGCCAAGAGGAAGGCCTTCGCAGAGCTTAGAAGCCACAGCTCACGACACCTGGCCAGTGCAGAGATTCTCCCATCAGTCAGTCTGTCGTGCCCACCTTCAGGGGCTCTCTGTGGGTGGCATCTGTGGCCAGCGGAGTCCCACCCAGGGGCGGCACGGCATTGCTGCCGCGGACACCAGTGTGCCTGCCTGCGGATCCTAGAATAGCTTCTACGTTTTATTAGACAACAACTGCCATCAGAGGCCGATTTGTTTCTTGCTCCCAGCCGTCACTTGAGCCGTCACAGAACCCCATCTCCTCTGAAGCATGAAGACTTTCATTAACATGCTGCAGACACTCAGTCAGATATGGCAGTGCCGCACACTGCCACATGCAGCAACTCTGCACACCATCTCCAAGGTCGCAAATAAGGAAAATATTGTAATCACCGCTTACGTAAATACCATCTTCCAACAATCTGAAGTTCTTTCAAAATGTATCATAAATGAGATCACATTTTATTTGGTACAACTAAATAAAGTATACATTGGGAACTTTTTTGTGGGGGGCAGTACCGGAGATTGAATTCAGGGCCCTGTGCACGCCAGACAAGTGCTTACTCTACTGAGCCATCTCCCCGGCTCACCTTTGGAACACTTTTGGGGTACTGGGATTGAACCTGGGCCTTGGCACTGAGTGACATCCCAGCTCTCTCTTATTCTGAGCCAGGTCTCACCAGGCCCCCACGCAAGAGCGCTGGGCCTGCGCTCTTGCCCTGCCTCAGCCTCCCACGACAGCGTGCGCTCCTCGCCATCGCAAGCGGCCTCCCTTGTGCTCAGGGTGTCCTAGCATCTCCTTCTTGGTGGGACATACTTTTCCCATGAACCTTCGAGTGTCTGCCTCCTTTACCAGTACCTGATGAGAGGACGGACACAATCAGCCGTTCACTACACTGGCACATCCACACTTAGATGCTGTCCAAATACAGCAATAAGGAGTTCCTTATACCCACGCCAAAGACATATGGTCAAATTACATTGTTAAAGTTGTTAAATAGTTTGTATTTATTTATCTTTTTGTATTTTAGGGAAATATCTACAGGGTGTTCAGGGTCTCACTACTAGATCAGACTCCTAGTGATCTGCATGTTTACAGCCTCCCAAGAGCTGGGATTATAGGCATGCTATCACGCCCAGTCTCTAGTCTTTATTTTTATTTATTTTTTTTTTGGCAGAACCGGGGATTGAACTCAGGCCCTTGCACTTGCCAGGGAAGTGCTTATTCCTCAGCCCCAGTCTCTAGTTTTTAAATTTTTTGCATTTTTTTTCTTTTTTGTTGTGGTACCAGGGATCAAACTTAGGAACCTTGCGCATGTCAGCCAGGCGCTTATGGCACTGCGCTGTCTCAGCAGCCCAGTTTTTAGATTTTTATCATAAACATCCTTTTAGTTGGGCCTGGGGCACACAGTTACAACAGCATTTAGGAGGCTGAGGCAGGACAGTCTGACCTGGCCTAAACTACAGAGTGAGACTTTTCTTTTCCTTTTTGCAGTACCTGGGATTAAACTCAGGACCCTGCACTTGCCAGGCAAATACTTATTCTACTGAGCTATCTGCCTAGGCCTGAGACTTTTTAAAAAAATTGTAACTATAGTTCTAAGGTTAAAAAACAAAAACAACAACAAAAAAAAAAACACCTCAAAGTATTGCAGTTATGTAACGTTCCCCCAAGTGACACAATTACAAAGTTGGGTGATAGCTTAGTGATTGCAAGAAGGTAGGATTGAAAGAGTTAACAAGGTATAGAACCGAAGATTTCCTCAGGGGTAGAACATAGCTACACCTCCATCGTGACAGTGTTTACGGTACAGGAAGACTATGCCAGATCAGCTCTGGGGAATGACACTGTACTTAGATAGGCAATGGGAGGGACTGGATCAAGTAACAGCCTTGTAATCCTAGCATTCAGGAGGCTGAGGCTGGAGGATCACCTCATGCTTGAGGCCAGTCTGAGGTACACAGTGACACTCAGCTTCCAAAAGGGAAAAAAGGTTTGGAGAGATAGTTCAGTGGTCTAAGGACCTGAGTTGGACCCCTGTACTACATGTTGTGCCAGCCCTCCCCTGGGTGAGCCATGCCACAGAAAGTGGGCATGGTGGTGCATACCTGTAATCCCAGGACTGAGACTGGGGAGGCTGAGCCAGGAGGATCACTACTGAGTAGTGACACTGTACCAAATAAATAAATAAATAACTTAAAAAGAAAAGAGTCTCCTAGGTATACTTTTACAAAC
>PVKA01034043.1:0-23808 GCA_004027165.1 Ctenomys sociabilis | reverse complement strand
GACTTGTTTCGGTATTTCAGATCATATGACTTCAAAAAGTTCTTTTTTGATTTCAGAACTTATTTCTGCTTTGAGTTCCTCATGATCTTTCTGTTGTTGTTTCTTTGCTTCAGATGCTGTTAATTCATATATATCAGTTGGAATAGTGCTCTCTGCACTTGTTCTGGGTGAGCATCGTTTTTCCACCCAATGTTTCTGGGATTCATTCTTTATTTCAGATTCTATGTATTCAAATATTTCTTTTTTTATTTGGGGAATTACTTCTCGTTTTATTTCCTCTATAGCTTTCTGCTGTTGTTCCTTTGTTGCTGTATCTGTTACTTCATTCGTTGCAGCTGAGCTAGTGTCCTCTGCCCTTCCTGATGGACTCGAGGTCTGGGATTGCATTTTTCCCCTTCTCTTTGTTATTTTGTATAGCACTGATCTTTGACCTTTGGTGAAGAGCTTTGGTGCAGCTATAACCTTAGGTTGTTATGAGATTCGGGTGCCAGTCTATTAAGTTTGAGATTTTCCAGGTATGCTTATTCTGGGTCTAGCTGTCGTGTTCAGTTCCTTTTTTGCTGCAGCTCCTTTGGTTCCCCTATGTTGGTTCCCGGGGTCAGCCCTCCTGTGTCAGGCAGGGCGTTCCCCAGGTGGGTGGGCCTGTGCTTTGGTGGGTTTTCTGGGCTCGCAAAAGGATAGTGGATGATCTTATTCACTGAGTAGGCTATACTGAGCCGGCCAGCTTGTGCTGGGTCCGGGTCTACAGGCCGTAACCCAAGAAGGCTGGGAAAGGTCCCTCTGGTGCAGTGGGCCTGGAGCCCTCACTCATAGGCCAGGCTGTGCTGGGTTTCGGTCCGTAGCGTGGGACCGTGGATTGCTGAGAAATGTCCCTCTGTGTGGCAGGCTTGGAGTTCTCACTCCAGGCCGACCTGCACTGGGGCTGGGGCTATGGGGTGGGACCAGTAATCACCTGGAAATGTTTCTCTGGCACAGTGTGCCTGGAGCTGTCACCGGGCCACGGGAGGTGACGGGCAGCTTAATCCCTGGGAAATGTATCTCAGGCACGACGGGCCTGAGGTTCTACACTCACTGCCCTTTGATGCCCAGAGAATCAGGGAGATTCCCACTTAATCAGTGGGCTTTAGGTCAGGGGATCCGGGGAGGTGTTGGTGAGTGGGTCCTGAGGTTTCAGGCCAGTTACTGGCTTGGAGGGGTTGGGGACAGGGATCCGCGTAGCGCACGTGGGAAGAAGCCAGAGGCTCTCCCCAGACTCACCACACTCTCACTGATCTGTGAAGCCTGGTGAGTCCTATTAATTCGCTCTTGCTGGGCGAGCTTAGCACGGGAACCAGGAGGCCGCTGGAGTCAGCCACTGTCTCAGGCTGGTCTCTGGCTGGGCGGGGGCGGGCGGGATGGAGGAGGATGGCGGAGTCGGCCACGCTGTCTGTGGCGGGTCTCAGAGGCTGGGCGGGCACGGGCGGGATGGAGCTCCCAGCCCTTTAAAACTTATTTAATTTTTTTATGAGGTAATATCTTGTTAAAATGCTAAATTGTCTATGGTGGACTCAAACTTGAAATCCTCCTGCCTCAGTCTCCCAGAGTGCTGTGATTATAGGGATGTACCATTATATCTGGCAGATCATCTATCTATCTATCTATCTATCTATCTATCTATCTATCTATCTATCTATCTATTTATCTGAATATGTATATTGTCAAGAAAAGAAAGGTGAATTAGAACACAAAAAAAAAATCAACTATGCCATATTTTCCATGATGAGAGAAGATGACATCAAGCATCAATGGAGTAAACTAAAGACAAATTCTGGACTCAAATTAAGTCCTATTATGGGAAGTAATAAATATTACTACTACAAAGTCAAAACTAGACCAAGAACAATATTTTAATGAGAATGGATGAAGTGGCCATTTGGATTTTTACCCCCCTATTTGGGCAAATTAACTGCTTCTTGTATGTAGGGCTTTCCTTAGCATTATCCCTCTGGGGTTTTCATTCAACAGTATTTACTTCTGGTTGACTGGCTTCCAGCATTATTTCCGGGAGACAGCACCATCCTTAATCCAGCCATGATTTCCAGCACCTCTGGGCGTACCATTAACTAAAAAACCTACATAGGCTGTTGTTGGACATTTTAGGTCCTACTGTTTAGTGGAATCTACCTTCTGATATTTTACAGCATGATCCATCACAAAGGCATTCAGTAAATTAATCCAGCTTGACTGCTGGGAGAGCCTATTATTATGATATTGTCTCCCCAAGAGCACCAAAGAGAGTTTGTTCATCTTCCATTTATATTGTTCTGAATGTTGATTCGAAAAGTTAGTTAACCTTAGGCAAAATTGTGAAGTAGCCAGAGTTGTAAGAATCCTACCTTTTGTCACACATATCCCACTCTCTTTTCCAGAATGACTGTACTATATTCAGTGCCAAAAATAGTCATTCACTGAACTTCAATGTACTGGGAAATGATACTTTATAATAGCCTTCAAAACCAATAATTGGTTTTTGGGATCTTGCCTGGTGACATCCAAATTTACATTGTGCAGGCTTTCTCATAGGGGGCTTTCCTTTTGAGCTCTGGATTCCTGTATTTAACTGCCAATCTCAAAGCTTATTTTGCCGGGTATATAAAATTTAACCTGACTGGAAGTGAACTCAAAGTCTTCTCTAGAAAATTTACTTGTCCTTAAAATTCACCAATCTCACTTGAAAGAAATTTGATATGTCTAATTAGTCTAGGGGAATATTTTGGAGACACTCTGTAGAGTCCTTTCTCTCATCACACGTTCATCTTTATGCATTAGACTTCAAAATATGTCTAACATTCAACCATTCTTGACCATAGTCCACTTAAATCTCAGATATTAAGGAATTTATTTGGGCAAAACATAAATTTATGAATTAGACAGTTCCAAACTGCAAACAATTCAGGCCAAGAAGGGAAGACTTCAAGGATAATTGGGAAACAACACAAAAGAAATATCTGATTGGCTAGAGTAGCCTAGATTTTAATTGGTTAAGTTTATGGAGTGAATAATCCTAGTTAGAGAATAGTTGAGCCTTTCTGATTATAGGATCATTTACAGTGAGTCAGGGTTCAGTTTCCTCATATAACAACCCAGGATGCTTACTGCCTGAACCTACTAAGCTCCAAGTTAATTATTTCAGCAAGTGCAATCTTGGTTATACTATCATGATCTCTTACCTGGATAATTCCAGTATCTATGTAACTATAGTACTTTTCTTGTTTCTACCCCTATCTGTTTTGACTTGGAGTCCTCTAATAGATCCTGAGCAAAGATTTGAGTGTAATTTACTGAGGAGTTTACCCAGGAGGCATTATAGGGAGTAGTATTAAAAAAAGAGGATAGAAGAAAAGCCAATTACAGATTTAGTGTTAATGAGTTGGCTACTATTGTGAACAGCTGGGACTTGCCCTTAGAGTGGGCCCTTTGATAGACCGAACAGAATGTGTCTCTGAATTGTGTTACCTAAAAAGCATGCCATTTAATATAGTGAACCCAAATGATAGGCTATTTCCCAAAGTCAAAGATGAATAAAGAGCTCTGTATTCCTTTATGGTGGAAGATGACACAGTGCAATATTTTGTCCCTTACATTGAAGCAATGTCTTTTCATGCCTCAAAATATTGGACCATGAAATGTACTGACATAACCTGAGTTTTTCTAGTGTTTATTTATGGTTCTTAAATGACTGACTAGGGTATCTGATAATTGGCTACCCCAGGCTCACTGATACGAGGTCATTCTTTTAGTGAACTAATATGATAGGCTATGGAATGTCCCTTTGTACGTTATTGCAACAGAGAGCAGCTGTGTTAGCTATGCCTGGACCAAGACACTGAGATTGTTCTTTCAGGTAGATGTAAGCACTTTGTGATCTTCTTTCTTGTATTCTCACTTTAAAATATTTATTAATTTTTTCCTGGGTCTTTTTTAAATTTTATGTTTTAAGCTTTATTTTATTAGCACGTGTTTGCAGTACATAATGATGGCATTCCCTGTGTGGAATTGGTACATGGAGATAACAGACCTTAATGTTCTTTATGTCCTGTCCCCTCCCCTTGTCACTTTCTCTTTCTGTCTCTTGATCCTTTCCCTTTTGCAAAGAATGCTTCTCTGTTTTTTCATTATGTTTCATTTTTTAATTTATATTTTGAGTTTCTCATATAAGAGAAAGAATGCAATATTTTAGCTTGTGTGTATGATTTATTTCAGTTAATTTTGTGGTCTCAAATTGAGACCATACAAATGACTACAAATGACTCAGATTTTATTCTTGATAGCTCAGTAGTTCTTCACTCATCCATTGATGGATATATAGGCCATTTTGAGGATTTTACTAATATGATTTGTGCTGCTATAAACATGTATGAATGTATCACTATGACATGGTATCTTTAACATTTTTTCTGTATTTTAGGGAAGGGTCTACAGCATGTTCAGGGTCTCACTACTAGATCAGACTCATTGTGATTCTCTTGTCTACAGCCTCCCAAATGCTGGGATTAGAGGCATGCACCACCAGGCCCAGTCTCAATTGCCTTCTCAGCATAAACCAGGGGCAGGCCTGCATGACAGGCCCAGGGATCAAACCCCTGGCCCCTGCACCTGGCAAGCACTTTAATCTGCTCAGCTATTTGGCAGGCCCTGGTATCTTTAACTTTTATGGGAAAGACACTGAGAACAGAAATAGCTGAGCTGAATTTCTAGTTTTAGTTATTTGAAGAATTTCCATGTGGATTTTCATAATGATTATAGTAATATGCATTCTTAGCACAACATCACCAGTATTTGTTATTACTTGATTTCTGAGTAACTGCCATTTTTTCTAGAGTATGATGAAATCTCAGTGTTGTTTTAATTTTACATCTCTCCAATAAGTAGCAATAGTAAACTGTTTTTCATGTACTTATTGGCTATTTCTTTTTCTTCTTGTGGGCAGCATCTATTTCAATTGCTTATTTTTTATTGGGCCTACTATTTTGGGGAGTCTAGTTTTTGAATTTCATATATATCCTTTGTTATCTTCTTGAGTCTCTGTGTAGGATTATCTTCAGTATTATTATTTTTTTTTAGTGTAATAATAAGCTTCTCTTTGGAGGGTTGACAACCTAATTTTGCAAACCAAAAATTAGAGAAAAAGAAGGGCTACAAGGACAGCCAACATTTTGGCTCTAACCTTTCAAAATCAGAGAGGCCTCAGGACAAAGGAGAACCTATACTGTAACGTCATTTAATTCAGTTGTGTCCCAAATTTTCTGATGAATGAGATTTTGGGGCCACAGAGCAACGTGATCAATGATGTAGAATGTGCTTAAGGAGAGTCACGTGGAGAGAAAACATTCTCTTAGGTTTTCACAGAGAGCAAATTGTTCAAGCAATGGCTGTGACTCATTCACATGGTTGACACTGACAAAGGATCTACAAAATGTGGTACAGGGTTATAGGATAAATCCTGAGGGGACCTGACTGATCTTATCAGATACATTTCTTGTTATATAATAAGTCTTTCTTTATCTTGGTCTTAACCATCCAGCAGAAAAGTATAAAAACGAGGTATGAAAAGTAAAGCCATATTAATAGGCTGAGCTGCGAAAGACTCAAGTCAACAGCTTCTGACATTGCCAGTCCTATTGAGTATTATTTGAAGCACTGGTTGGGTGCTCATGAATTTCTTCAGATATGCTTTTCCACAAAATGTCTTTCTTTTTCTATCAATTTTGAAAGATATTACTTGAGGATATATTAGTCTGAGTTGGAAGTTGTTTTCTTCATGGGCTTGAAAAAACTTCATTCCAAACTCTCCTGGCCTTTTACATTTTGTGTTGAAAAGTTTTATATAATTCCAATGTAATTCAATGTTTAACTTTAAAAGTTGGTTTTTGCTTTTTCTCCCACTAGCTTTTAAGCTTTTGTCTTTGGGTTGAACTTTTGGGATTTTAACTCTCATATGTAGTGGAGAACTGCTCTTCTTTTTCTTTTCTTCTTTCTCATCCTCTTCTTTTTCATTGTAGTTATTTGATGTTCTATAAGCTCAATTACCTTTTGAGCTCTTCCCTTATACTTGGAAAGCCTTTTGCTATGATTTCTATAAACTGAAGTATTCCATGTTTTTTTGCCCTTTAATATCTCTAAGTCAAATTAATCTTAGGTTAGTCTTTTTAGTGTCATTTAGTAGGCCTTGGATGAATTTTTTTCTTGTTTTGATGATATTTAAGGGATTTATGAACATGTTATCAATTGGTCTTGATATCTGTTCGGCATCTTTTTAAATCAGTGTAGTTACTTTGTAAGGTTGCTGTTCATGTTTTCAACAGATTTGGTCAGTTCTTCTCATTTTTTATTTGTTTCTTCCATCATCACATTGATTACTTTGTTAGTTCCATTATCTTTTGGGTTATGTCATCTCTGAGCTTGTTGAGTGTCTTTGCTTTCTTTTTAAACATTTCAGGAATCCTGGGCTTCATCCATTGTTGCCCCTTGGGATTCTTTGAAGTCATTTTCTTGCCTTATTGGTTTTTTTTTTTTTTTTTTTTCATGCTTCTTTTTTTTTTTTCTTTTGGTGGTGTGGGTTTAAGTCAAATAGAGTGAAGACAATGTATTGTCAGTATGAAGGTCTCTTTAGTTCTTTAATTAGATTCCACTTTCCAGGGCTGTATGTTTGGGTTTATTTGTCAAGGTGTATTTCTTACCACTTTGGCTGTTGGATTTAATTAGATTGGACCTTGTCGTTGTGTTGTAAGGATAGAATTTCTAGTGATTCTAACAATAGATCTCATTGTACATCATTCATACATATTACAACTTATTTTTAGACTTTTACCATTTAATTTATATCCCTTAATGGTACAGTCTGTGCTTTTCTGTTATTGTCAGTTGGTGTGTGATGTAGAAGGAGTCGACAAGAGAAAAGAAAGGAGAAAGGAAGCAGAAGAGACAGGAAGAGGATAAGGAGAAAGATAAAAATATTAAAAAAGTAAAAACTATAGTGTCAGACCCTGTTCAAGATATTTTATAAAGACATAGTGTTAAGGTGATTTAAGAGAATATGAGTGGCCATATAGGAAGGAATAGTCCTTTCTTTTTTTCTTGTGTTTTAAAACAATTTAAAAATTTTTGTTAATACTTGTTTGCAGTACGTTATGATGGCATTCCTCCTGGGGAGGTGATACAATGATATAGCATTTCTTAATATTTTTAATTCTTCTACCCCTTGTATTCCCTCCCCTTCCCTATATCTCTTGGTCTCTTTCCCATTTGCAGAAGTACACGTTTTTACAAACATTTATTTTCCAGCTCCACAGCAACTAAATTGATTTGTTTAAGGACAGTAACAGATGACATAGCAGCTGTATTGAGGCTACCACTTGGTGAGTTTATGGAAGCCCGCTCTAATTCTCTGTGATCAACCTGATTTATATAGGGACATAACAGAATATTGAATGATAATATGATAGGCTCCTTCTTTCTTGTCTCTTTCAATTAAAGATGGCACAATCTCTGTCATGAGATACACATTGCATTTGATTTACTATTTTTCCCAGGTTATGGGGATGATTTCAGGGACTTCAATTTGGTGTTTTCTACCCTGTAGTTCTTAAATAACATGCAAAAGAACCAAAGTAACATTTTTGTTAACCACTATATATATCTAATTTTACATTTTTATTAGTAAAATGATTACCTTGAGGACCTTAGTCTCACTGGCTCCACTGTGAGATGGGCTTGGGAGAGGATCCCTGTTTTTCATCTGGTCTCTGCCTATCTCCACTCCAGTGGGGACTGCAAAGCCCGACTGGCAGTTTTGTATTCGACCCTATTAGAAGCTCTAGGTCATACCCCTCTGTAGTATACAATAAATATGATAAAATGCTCAAGGTTCTTTAGATGAAGATTACGTAAAATATTTATTTTAAATATTTTCTGTGACAGTGCATGGCACTTTGGAAGAGAACCTTTTGTTTTCCAGGATCTGCCTTTACCACTTCTTATTACTTCTGGACAAGTGACGGGTTAGTTCTCACCATGGAACCTGGTATGTGTTATCCAGAACCAGGACAGCATGAATGATATGAATTGTTAAAGTGTGTGTGTAGGGAAGTAGGGAATATTACGCTGGGACAAGCTATAAATTTAATAGAAGAGATAGGAAAATTCACCAGTGAATTCCCTGGTCTTATTTAACAAACCTGTCATATTGAGCTCCTTCCCTACACTCCAGCCCCACAATGATGACATCTCTGCTGCACGTCATCATTGTTTCCAAATTTCAAGGACCCATTCCAGCAGAACATTAGAACCAAATCCAGGTATTTTTATCAACATGCCATGTTCAAAATCTAAGGGCAAGTTTTACATCAACACATTTTCCTGTCTTTTCTATTAAATTTATAGCTTGCCCTAGTGTAATATTCCCTACTTCCCTACACACACACTTTAACAATTATTATCATTCATGCTGTCCTGGTTCTGGATAATGCATACCGGGTTCTGAAGCCCTTGGGTAAAGTTATCTATTTACTGAAATGCAAGAAAAATAATTTCCCACTTGAACCATGGTGAGAACTAACCCCAGTCATCTGTCCAGAAGTAATAAGAAGTGGTAAAGGCAGATCCTGGGAAGAAAAAAACAATTT
Source organism: Ctenomys sociabilis (assembly GCA_004027165.1). NCBI lineage: Eukaryota > Metazoa > Chordata > Mammalia > Rodentia > Ctenomyidae > Ctenomys > Ctenomys sociabilis. Next base: position 15,145 of record PVKA01034043.1, on the reverse strand, counting down.
GGTGAAGCAGCTCCCAAAAGAGAAATATTTGTGTGGTCCTCACACTTTAAGAAGCAATGAAGATAGAGTTTCTAAATCACTCACAAGTAATGGGTGGTTTGTGCCATGGACAGCAACTCAGTCCTAAACAAAAAGGGAAGGGGCCACTTGAATCTTAATCCTTTCGAACATAACTATGAGGTTTAATCAATATATTTGCTTAGGCCATGAAAAGATTGAGCCCTGTTTGGTGATAGTATATTGTTAACAAAAGATTATATGTTTTATTTAATATCATCATAGGTTGTAACCACTTACATGGTGGTATTTTAAAAATATATATCAATTCAAAAGTATTTATTAATGATCTATTTATCCCAAAGTGTGCTAGATATAAGATAATAATTCTCTTACTCTCTGTCAATGGAAACTTTCAAGGTAGTTAATACTTTTTCTGTATATCATCTGTGAAATAAGGAGATTTTCACTCTCAAGAACATTGAGTTCCAGCTTTGGCTTTATTACTGATTAAATGCTGTAACTAAAAACATGTCCCTTAACTTTTGGTGCTTCATTTTCCTTCCATATCAAAAGGGAAATAATAATAACCAGATTTGTTCCAAGACAAAAATTTAATAAAGGGAAAGTGCTCTGAAAAAATATAAAATGAACTGCACTTGCATCAGGAAATGTTATTATATAGTCTAACTTCCTTTGGTCTTTAAATTTCAGTTGAAATTAAACAATTAAAGATGAAACAGCAGTTTCATAGAAGGGATATGTCAGCATGGACAGTAGTTAAAAGAAAAATTTAATTTAGAATTCATATTTTTATTGTGTAAGATCACTTTAAAGGAGATGGCATCTTAACTCATAATTTTAGTTTAAGGAATGTAATATATTGAAACAATTGCAAAGAACTGAGCCATCAATTTTATTAGATTTTTGATATTATATAAATATGCTTCAGAAAAAGTTTGACATTTGTTTCATCCTATAGAAGTGATACACCAAAAAAATAATAGCACCCAATAAACAAAGTTTAGGAAGGAATTTCTTTCTTTAAAATATTTAAAAGACTTTGAATTTGTAATCTGTAGACTTATTATGTGGGAGATGTCTTGAGATGTAAAAATTCCATCCTTTGGGTTGTGGAGTTTTTTGTTTTCTCCAAACAAATCTGATATTTAAAACTCAACGAAAAGACTTTGATACTTTTTTCCTAGGATCTAGTACAAGTCACAAGAAGAGCAAATAACAGTTATGATTAAAATTTTTAGATTTTGCTTTTTCCTGTTTCCATCTGTGAAGAAGCAGCTCTTGTATCTGAGACACCCAAAATTAGGGCTTTTCTTTGCACACCTGAGCCTGCCCACAGTGGCTCTGCAGCTGTCATCATGCCACAAAGTGAATATATCGAATAACACCATAAATGCTCTGGGAACCACTTGGATTACCATGAGAGAAAGAGAAAGAAGGAAAGAAAAAAGGATCCTGAGTGTTCAAAGAAGGAAAAAAAAAAAAAAGGATTGGCCTGAAGACTAAGCTCTACTACAAACAGCATCATGCAGAGACAATACAAATGAAGAAGACCATGAAGATGCATGAAAAGAGAAACACCAAACAAAATCACAAGGCAGAGACTCCACAAAGAGCAATACCTGCCTACTTGCTGGACAGAGAGGGACAGTCTTGTGCAAAAGTACTTTCAACCTGTTTAAGCAAAAACAAAAGAGAGAAAATGGGAAGCTCCTTTGCCCAAAGTTTGTGCCCAAGGAGAAAAGGAAGTACTAAAAGTTATTAGAACTGGAAAGAGGAAAAAGAAGGCATGGAAGAGGATGGTTACTAAAGTCTGCTTTGTTGGACATGGTTTTACAAGAAAACCGACTAAGTATGAAAGATTCATTAGGCCATGGGCTTACGCTTTAAGAAGGCCTACATAACACATCCTGAACTGAAAGCTACCTTTTGCCTGCCAATACTTGATGTGAAAATGAATCCTTACTCCATTGTATAAAAATACCACATCTTTTTCATCCATTGCTCAGGTGATGGGCATCTTGGTTGTTAGCAAGATTTAGCTATCACAAATTGTGCTGCTACAATCATAGGTGCACATATGTCACTATGATATATTTTCAGTTCCTCTGGGAAACTTCCCAGTAGGGGGATAGCTGGTTTGAATGGGATTTTCAGTCCTAGTTTTTTAAGGAGTCTCCATACTGATTTCCAGAATGGTTGCACCAGCCTATATTACCACCAGCAGTGGAGAAGGTTTCCTTTTTCCCCATAGCCTCTCCAACATTTTTTCTTTTCTTTATGATAGCCATTCTTTCTGGGGTGAGATGTATCTCAATGTGTTTTTAATTTGTGTTTCATGGATTACTGCTGTACAGGGTATCAGGGTAAATCCTGAGGGGATTTGAATGAGCTTGGAAGATACAAAAGTTACATTTGTTGTTATATAGGTATTGCTTTGTCTTGGTCTTATCTATCACCAGAAAAGTATAAAAACAAGGTATGAAAGGTAAAATCACACTAATAAGCTGAGCTGTAAAGGGCTCAAGTCAACAACCTCTGACATTCACAGTCCTACAGATAACCCACTACTATTATGGACTACTGGACATTGTGTTATTTTGCTGACTTCATTCACCTACAATATTTATTTATTTGTTTGTTTGTTTGTTTGTTTATTTATTTGCACCCACAATATTTAAATGGCAATGGAATATCCATCTTTGACAAAACTAAACAAAAAAAGGGGATACTAAAGAAGGACCACTTTGTATCTGTATATACAAAATATTTAGGATAGATATACAGCTACTTTCTCTTAATTCAATGAGAAGGAAGTATTGTACCAGTAGTGTTTGACAGGATATCATGTCTGCATCTTGTACTATGAATAACCACTCCGAAGACAATATGCAATGTATTATTTATTGTAACTTTCCTACTGACCTGTTTTGAAACTGTCTCATTGGTATTTATTTTTCAATAAAGTTCATAAAAAAAGAATTCTTCACCGCAACTTTGGGTGTAATTACCGAAGCAACAATGATTGAGGTGAAAGTGAGTGATTTGGGCTTTGTTATACAACGGGGCAAGGTTATTTGGAGTAAATATGCCCAGGTCACCAATAATCCTGAAAATGATGGATACATCAACTCAGTCTCACGAGTATGACAGAGGCTTCATACAATAACTTCTTACACATATTGAAGACTATAGACCAATTAGGAAAACCATAACTTAAATACTGTTGAACAACACTCATGTCTACATTCATCAAGAAAACTATTAAATTGTAAAAACATTAACAATTTTTTAAAATTTCTTTTTGTATTTTTATAATTAATACTTTTAAATAAGTTTAAAAAGTTTTCCCCTTCCTGGTGGTTGCTGTAAGTTTGCAAACCTCCAGTCAGGATAATTGAGCAACTCCTCTGCTTGCCTAAATTTATTTGAATTCCATCCATAGTCACCAAGGTGAACAATCAGAATGTAATGAAATCCCCAAACAATCTTGTTTTCAGGCAGCCTTTTCATTCAGGGCCTTGTATCCTGGGATCAGAACACCACCTTCTCAGAGCAGACAGGGCACAGTGTTCTATGGCAGGCTAATTCTAGCAGGCAGGTTATGGAAATGATTTGTTTTTCCGAAGGAAATGTAAAGTCGTTTGCAAATCTCATTCTTGAGCACTGGTTTTATGAGTGAGGCCAGTTAGAAAATGTTAGGACATTTGTAGTTGTTATGAAATTAAGCTTTATTTGACACTGGTATCCTCACACAGTAACCAGTTCATGGATTTCGTTTCCAGACTGGAAGCAGACATAAATAAATGCTGTATGTGGACATGATTTTATAGATAAGTCCATGCTGCACACAGGGTTGGAGTTTTACTGGGGGATTATTTTAATTTGGAAAATCCGACAATCAGAAGTGTTTATAGAAAGAATACTCCATCATCTATATGATGAATGCATTGGAAGAAGACAAAACTGAAAAGTAGACAGTCTTCTAGATAGGGCATAAAATGATGAGATAAATGAGATGAACTACTGGGAACAAGAATTTATCTTCCTTGCCTTGTCCTGCCACTGAGAGCAGTTTTCAGTACTTGGTCCTCTTCAGAATTGCTTTGGCTGAGCTGCTAGGTCTCTGCCAAGGTTGTTCTCCACTCTCGTGACAGCTTACATGTGATAAACAGTTGATTCAAGGGGATGAAAGTGTTCTTTTTGTTCCTGCAATAGGAGCAATTCTAAGATGGCCTTCAAGATTTGTGGCCCCTACTATGTGCCCATACTTGCTTCCAACCAGCCACTACTTAGGTATTGCTGTGGAAGAATTCTGTAGAAGTAATTAAGGTCTTATGTTGACCTTAAGATAGGGAAAACTTTCTGTGTGAGTCTGATTCATTCAAACGAATCTTTATAAAGAATGTTTTAATACAACTGATTGGAAAAGACTAACCCTGCAATTTGAAGCAGAAGGATTAGATACAGAAGGGTGGATTGCTACTTGAATGGTGGTCCACATGCCAAGGAATGTTTTCAGCGTCTAGTTGCTAAGAGGGGACTCTACTTATCAGCTAGTAAGAAAGTGGGAAATTCAAGTCTACAAGTTTAATAAATAAATTATGCCACTGGCAGTAATCAGCTTGAAATATTTTTCTTTTCCCCCAGACTCACCAGATAAGAACCTAACCTGGCCAACACTTGAATTTTACATTTGTGTTATCCTGACCAGAGAAACCAAACACATAGTTATGGACTTCTGACCTGTAGAACCATGGGCTTAAAAGTAGGTAACATTTTAGCCATTGATTTGGTAATTTGTTTTGTGGAAAATAGAAAATTAAAACATCCCCCAAATTTCTGTAGGTTTTAGACAAAATATACTGGCAGGGGTTGGAGCATACATATGGGAATGGATTCTGAATTAAAAAGAACAAACAATAAAGCCGTTTATTGATTTCAGAGGTCTCTTCAGTATACACAATTTAATATTGTGAGAAGACATCAAGATAAGATGGTTTTTCCTAAAAGCATGAAAACATGATGGGTCTCAATAAACTAGATATGTAACACCTGAAGTGCTATACCAGATAGTGGAAAATATTAATTTAAAGGACTCAGACTGTTCCCCTTCTTTTCCAATATTGTAAATCAAAGGTAATATTGTATCCCAAAGAAATGGCAGAGATTAAGGCAATCCTTTAAAATCCAAAGAACACAAGGGTGATGTTCCTCTTCATAACTTCAGTTAATGCATCAACCTGTTGTAGGAAACTAGAACAAATCTGGAGGGTGACGATTGTCTGTCACAGACTCAACCAAATAATATCCCCAAATGCAGCTTCAATGACAACATATAATCTTGCTGAAAATATTAGCATAGTCTCATATAATTTCTTTTCCTTTCAGTAAAGAGATAAAAATATTTCAGTTCATTATAAAGAGACAACAGTATACATTTGTGATCTTTCTCCAGGGTGGTGTTATTTCTTCTACCCTCTGGTATAAGGTAGTCAGAAAAGATCGGACCAGCTGGACATCTCACAGAATATCACAGCACAGTGTTTTATTCACCAAATGACAACACAAGGCTCTCATAAAACATCTGTAAAATTATTGAATCCAGGTCTTTGGGAGGTACATAGGGCAAATTATTGCATTTAGAACTTCCTACTGTGATAATTATTAGAATCAAAACACAGTTGTTTGTGTCAACCTTAAAAAAGTGAATAAGTTAGAAAACGGGGAGATTATGAAGGAAGGGTTCTCAAGCATGACTGCTGCCTAGTAACTGAAAGGAAAAGTTCAAAGGACATCTTCCTACAAGTTCTGACCCTTCTCCACATTCTCTTAGCCTTCTAATAAAATCGGTATCCCTAACTAACTGGCCTGGACACCTCCTGCTCATAGAAAAGACCATTTCAGAAAAAAACAGCATTCTTTTGAATGCCAGAAGAATGGTAAATCTTGTGCAAACTAATGACCAAGAACTAAGACAGATGACCTGATCCTAGAACTGTTTCTTGCTTCCAAATTCTCTGCACCCCCCCCCCATGAACTCCTTGCTTTGTAAGGAGCCAGTGATCCCTTCATTTATTTAAAATTAAGCCTGTCCTTGCTGCAAATATTTCTCTCCCTCTGTTTTTTATTTCTTACAGTAACTATCACCAAAGACCCTCCAAGAACAAATCACACAGGCAAAAGTAACTGTAAGGGTGTATGCCCAGCAGCTCTTTGTGCTTGTTATTAATTCTTATGACCAAGGATTATTGTTTTGAAACATTATATAATTCCCTTCATTTTTCTTTCAAAAACTTCCCCTTGCCTCAGACTTTCTGAATAAACATACAATCTACAAAGCCATGAATATGCTCTTTGTAATGCTCTGAAATTTTCAAATATATATTAATATTTATTTAAAGATCTTTTATTTAGGTTTGCTTAAGTTGACATTAACACAAAGAGGTGACACAGTGCCTATTAACCCTTTTCTTGTTTTTGGCAGAAGATTTCTACAGCTGGGAATATTGCTGTTTCATCCATATATCAAGTTATAAGAAAGCCACCAGTTGAGGACAAGATTTATGTTGTTTTATGGTAGTTTCAGGCTGTGGTAGTAGTAGCCTACCTCTTTGAACCTACAGCATTGGGGTGCTTATTGTAATAGAGGCATCAGTAGTGGGAAGAGATGTTTAGTGGTCTTATTCAAACAATAATGAAAGAATTATACTCTAGATCTCTAAGATACTGAAATAAAACTATTACATTTATAATGGAGAATTATTATCTTTTATGACCAGCTAATGAGGGAGAAAAACATTCCAGTCTTATTTCATTGATAAATTAGATTAGTATGTAAGTGAAATCTAACATGGATAGCAGCTGCATTAGAGATCCACTTGTAAGTAGCCTTTTGTTCTGTTTTCCTGATAGAAGCACCTTGTAAGATGTTATGTTCAAATATTCCTACTGAAGGAGACCTTTGGATGGTGCAACTAGTCCTGTACCTGATGTGAAAGATAATATACCCTGAAACTACAATATAAACAAGTTCATGGTACATAGCAAATAAATTGGCAAGTTTGGAAAGAACCTGGAAGGAGGTCTGTGATGGTAGAGACATGAGAGTAGGCATACAAAATGAAAAAGTTTGTTTCACAGACACTGTACTGAGCAAGAACTTACTACGGGAGAGGCTTTACATAATCTGGCAGACCAAAACCTCATCCAGTTGATATCAAAGAAACCATTTTCATAGCAAACGAAACATGGAAACGATGATACAATAATTAGACCTGTGGAGCACATCCTGTACTGCATGACACAGAATGCTGACAACATGACGGTAATGGTATAAGCTATCCAAAGCATGATGATGATTTTCATAATGAGACCTTGTAGATCCTGTAGACTGTGTCCTAAATACAGAAAAATAATAAAGCATGAATGAGGTTTAGTTTGTTAATAACAGTTCCTTGCACTAATGAAATGCTTTCTGATATCTACCTTCAGTGCATAGTTTAATCTGTGTTTCTCAACCAGGTGCAGCTTGTCCCTTGAGAAACATTTAGCAATATCTGGAAATATTTTATCCCATTTTGGGATAGTTATTGGCATCTGGTAAAGACAGGACAAGGATACTGCAAATATTTTAGAGCAGTCCCTCATGACTAAGATTTACTCAATCCAAAAAATCATAGTTTAGAATTACTGAGTAAATCAATGAACTTTATATGACACCATTTTCCTGTGGGTAGAAATAAACTGCTCTGGGTATCATAATCTACAAACAAAAGAATCACTTTACCATCACTTACTATTGAACTCAAAAGAGAAGAATTTTCTATTTCATAACTCTGAGATTTATGAATGTAGATGCCTGGTTCTCAAAAGAAGACTCCTACTGAAAAGATATACAAGAGGTACTAGACTAGAAGATGCAGCTCTTTATTGAGTACTTTAATCTCCTCATGCTAAGACACCAGGGAATAAGAAAGAGAGTCATTCTCTTTGTAGGGGTAATTGACATTAATAGCTACTTCTCTTTAGTGTTGTTTTTGCGTAGTGATGCAAGGAGGGATGTATTTGATGTAGAGATATCCACTTGAACGTATCTCGGCTCTTTGCCAGTTTTTAAAAGGTAACAAATTTATTTAAGATATAAAAGCAAGAAAATAAGGTTTATAAAGGAAAAATTATAAAAAATATAATGGCAAGGAAATAAAATTTCCACTAGGACTAACTGAGGGTAAGAAAAATCTAGAATGCAGAATGGAGAAGAATGACACTGAGTGTCAGATGTGGCCTGGAGACTAGCTACAGAGGTGAAAGTTATACTTTTATTTCACTAATCTTTATCCTATTAATTCCTTCAGAAGAAGATGCCCGTGGAGTCATAAGGAAGTGCTTCTGGGACTTTTAAAAAGTGTATCTACCATTGATTTTACCACATACTCTGATACAACACCCAAGTCCCCTTTTTGAATTGACAGTTTTATTTTCTCATCTGGAAGAGCTGCTAGAAAACTGTAGCTACCAACATCTTAGAAGGTAGGTAGGTAGCTACTAATGTGTTAGAAATTGCCAAGGCTGAGGAGAGCAGCCTCTGCTAAGGCCACACTCCTTATAGTCCTTTGAGTGGAGCTCTAAAGTCCTCATTACCTTCCCCAACCTGGCGTAATTCAGAAGTGCCATCTCAGCTTCAGGACACCTTCAGGGGTTCGCTGCTGAACCCAACCGTTGAGGAATCAGAGCCCCAAGTCTTCCATCAGCTCAGTTCTGCCTCCTCCCCTTCCATCCACTATGCTTCCATCTGAAGGACACCACTGCCTGATTAATTGATTTCTGTCTTAGTCTATTTCCTTGGGAACCTCCAATGACACAAATTTCATATTGAATCATGGCAGTACCAGTGGAGCCACCATAGAAAGTTTAGCATATTTTAAGGGAAAATAATGTCAACTGTATGTAAATTCAACCTATATAATACAATAGATAGCCTATATAATTGTACCTAAAGGAAAGTCAGGAATGAGGGTGCACATCTGTAATACCAGTACACAGGAAGGTGAAGCAAGAGGATCATCATGAGTTTGAGACCAGGATGGGGGCAAGTCCAGACTGAGCTAAAGTCTTATCTCCAAGTAACAAATAAATAATAATAGAAGAGATTAATAATTATTTCCAGGTTTATCTGGACAATAGGGTAGTCAATGACACATCTTAGATAAGGAATGTAGAATTTGGAGGAAAAAATGACCAATTTCCTTTTATACATTTGTATAATGTGTATAAAGGAAAATGTAATATAATATACATGAAATTATTAGGTTAAGTCATCTGAAATGCCTATTTTATAGATCAAAATTGTTAAATATTGGTAATTTCAAATGGATTAACCTAATAATTATATATTAGCTTCTAACTAGGAAAACTTATCTATTTTTATTAAAATTTATAAAGGCCATATAAGATTTTTAGTAAGACAATATCTGTCAGATTCAAAAGATAATCTTCTGGATGATGATATATCATTTATATTTAAACTTCTAAAGCAAGAGTGTAAGTCACTGATTATTGCCTTAAAGCATATTAGAGGATCTTGATGAGATGGGGAACTTTGATTTATGCCATTTTTTCCTGTAGAAGTTGAAACATAATTGCCATCTCTAGAGCCAGGAAAGATCACAGGCAGTAGCTTAATTTCTATGCAAAAGCCTCCTAAGTATGCCACTATCTGTCATAAAAAAGAATCTAGCACTAATTTGGTACCTTATGACCTTTTTGTCCAAAAACTCACTTGCAGAACCCAGAATGTCTATATATGGTTTGTACTTGAGATCAACACCAAAAACCAACACCATGGCAACTTCACTAGGGTGGAGTAGGAGCAGTGGAGTTCAAGTGACCTTGGTAGGCTGCCAAGCACACCCAGTATACCAAGTTCATAGCCACAAGATAGTTACAGCTCCAAAATCACTACAGTTCTGGAGCAAGACCTGGGCTAAGAGATTGGAAAACTGTATAGTTTTTGTATGATTAGCCCTATTACTTATGTAGGACTTGACCCTAGGGTACCTAAACAGGCATGTTGATGATCTGACTATACAATCTTTCACAAGAGACTTAGAAGATTAGTTTTATTCTTTCACTGAAAGAATGCTAAAGAGATTAAGAGTATATCCAGTAGATATTAATTGTACAATAGAACCTCCAGGAAGATTAACAAGTGCTATACTCTTCAGGAAATCTCAATAGAAGCTCAAAGTAGAAAGATTATTCTCCTCACAATGTGTAGGTGTGGCTTTTGTTTAATTAATGATTAAGATTTCATTTAATTAAGATTTCCAAAGACCCATAGTTTTTGAGAAATCATATCAGGAAAGAACCCTAGCATGAATTCTCTCATTTTCTCCTTTTTTGAGTGTGGGTGTCTGTTTCTGACATCCTATCTTCTTTCAATAGTTTCGTGTGCAGATAGCTTGTCTTTCTGGCTTCAAAAGTTCACAAGCTAGAGGAACTGTACTTATGGAACTACACTTATGGACACTTACCCACATTTGGGCATAATTTAGATGAGACTAGAAAGGACTTTGATTGATCATGTAATTGGATGAGTTTGTAGGAGCATGAGATATGGGGAGTATGTTTTTCATGTGGAAGGAATGAGAATCATCGAAGTTCACAAAAACTGATTATAATCCAAGATTGATTGATTATAAGAGAGATCTCTACAATTCCTGCCCTCCATTATTTACTTCCTTATGTAATTCTTTTCCCTAAGTATTCACTTATAAGGAATAAAAACACAGCTAAAGTAATGGTGTATCACTTTTGAAATGAGGTTAGAAGGTGAATGATTCTACCTTGTTCATATTCTTTTTTTTAATGTATTTGGTACATTGTCTCACTACAAGTCAGACTTGTAGTAATCCTCCTGTTTTCAGCCTCCTCTGAACTAGGATTACAGGCATGTGCCACCAGTATCAATCTCGGTGGTCAGCTCAGAGCTTCTGGGGACAGGGCTGGTACAGCATGTGGTGCTGGGGATTGAACCCGGATCCCTGCACTTGCGTAACAAGGCACTTAGTCCATTGAGCTATCTCACCAGCCTTCTTGCTCACATTCTTATAACAGGGACTTAGAAGCTATTTTTGCTCAAAATCACTGACTCTTCTCCTGAATCTGAAGATACTGAATAGGTAACTAAAATCATAAAAGCCTGGCTTTTCTGCCTTCATTTTGTATCTATTTCCTTTTCTACTTTAAACTCTGGGTCAGACTGTAGTTCAACTCTGCATGGAGAAACATGGATGATTTAAGGAATATCGCCCTCCAATCTGTAATCCTTCACCTTCAAGATAAAAATAATTAAGATATTGTTAAGACTTGAAGGGATATTAAAAGCAGCAGTTGTCACTGTCAGCTCTTGCAATGTCTTGTTAAGACTCTGGGCTGTGAGGGCCCCACCACCAGACAAGTGCCTCAGAGCTTTGAGCAACTGTCCTAATCCTGAAAAGGTACCTTCCTCTTAGCACTTCAACTCCTCTCTGAGTCATTCTCTCCTTCAGTCACCTTAAATTGCAGGAGGAGAGATGAAAACACCATTAGGTAGCATAACTTTTATATGGATTACAGGCCCACACCTGTAATCCCAGCTACATGGGAGGCTGAGGCAGGAAGACTGCTGATTTGGAGGCCAGCCTCAGCAACTTGGTGAGACCCTTTTCCAAAATTTCTAAATTTAAAAATATTGAGGAGATACCTCAGTTGCTGGATCAATCTCCCAATATATTTTTTGTGTGTGTGGAACCAGGGATTGAACTCAGTCCCTTGCACTTGCCAGGCAAGTGCTTATTCCACTAAGCCATCTCCCCAGCCCTAATATCCAAATATTAAACAACAACAAAAAACCTGTTCCAACAATTCAATTAAGCTTGGAAGTAAAACCTTCCCAGATGATGTTAGAGATATTGCAACCTGGATGACACCTAATGAGCACTTGTGGAATGCCCTGAAACAATGTATGTCCTAATCAGGACCCAGATGCCTGGATCAGAGGAACAATGAAATAACAAGCAATATTATGTCACTAAATTTAGGGGTAGTTCATTCCAAAACAGTAGACAACAAATACAGTATTGCATTTGTGACTTTCCTATCACTGGGATAAAATACCGAACACTGGGTTTGGAAGATAGCTCTGTGGTCTGAATGCCTGCCTGGTGAGTGCAAGGGCCTGGGTTCAATCCCTGGCACCCCATGTTAGTCATGAAGAGCAGGCGCACTCTTTATACCACCAAACCAGGTGTGGTGCTGCATGCCTATAATCCCAGCACTGGGGAGGCTGAGACAGGAGGATCAATAAAAGTCTGAGTTGCATAGCAAGACATTGTACCAAACAAACAAATAAATAAAATATCCCCATAGGTAAGTGAATTCAACTTGAGGCTATACTCATGAGTGAAAAACCAGACCTACATTTGTAAGTTTTTTAATTAATTTTCTTGAGAAAGAAATTGCAGTGAGCTTCAAAACAGGTTGGCAGGAGAGTTACAACAATTAATACATTACATATTATTGTCTTTGTAGTAGTCATTTTTAGCACATGATGGACATAATATTCTGTCTAAACACTATTAATACAAATCTTTCTTCTTATTGAATTAAGAGAAATTAGCTATATATCTATCTTATTTTCTATGAACAGACACAAAATGGTCCTTCATTTATATCTCCTTTTTTGTTTAGTTTTGTCAGAGATGGGTATTCCATTGCCATCCAAATATTGTAGGTGCATGAATTCAGCAAAATATTCCAATATAGTCCAGTAGTCCACAATAGTACTGGGTTATCCACAGGAGTGGCAATGCCAGAATGTGTTGACTTGAGCCTTTCACTGCTCAGCATATTAACATGGCTTTACTTTTCTTACCTTGTTTCTATCCTTTTCTGCTGGATGGTTAAGACAAAGATAAAGGAAGAACTATATAACAAGAAATATAACTTTTGTATCTGATAAGGTCAGTCAAGTCCCCTCGGGACTTATCCCAAAATCCTGTACCTCACTTTGTGGGTCCTTTGTCAGTGTCAGCCATGTGGGTGAGTCATGGCCATTGCTTGACCAATTTTCTCTCTGTGAAAATCTGAGAGAATATTTTCTCTCCATGTGACTCTCCTTAGGCACATTCTACATCATTGATCCCATTCTTCTGTTGTCCCATAATCTCCTTGATCAGAAACTTTGGGACACAACTGAGTTAAATGATGTTGTAGTACAGGTTCTCCTATGTCCTGAGTCCTCTCTGACCTTGAAAGGCTAGGACCAAAATGTTGGCTGTTCTTGTAACCCTTCTTTTTCTCTAAATTTTGGTCTGCAAACTTAGGTTGTTAACCCTCCAGAAGAGAAGCTTATTATTGCCCTACAACATGTGCATGTGGGTTAAACCTCACTATCTGTCTGAATATTAAACATCTTAAGTGTAAGATAGAACATGTATTTTTCATCAAGTATTTATATGTTAAACTTTAAGTCTCTACAGAATATGGAAAAAGAATTTAAAAAGTAAAAAATACTAAAAAAATATGAATAACACTTATTTTTACACAGAAATTTAGAAATCTTACCACATACATCATTGTAGCAGGACTGTCCTGTGACATTTTTTTTTTCTGGTCTCTTTTTCTCCATTTATTACCCTTTAAAAAAACATTTACTTGAAATACAGTCTGGCCGTAATTGGTATGTCATGACAACCAGTACGTATTTAGAAGACCAGAATGACAGGCGTTCCAAGCATTACTATTACACAGTGTTATCTTTGGTGCAGTCACTCAGTTCACTGGTATAAGTGTATATATTTAGTTAGGGCGAGAATCTCACTAAGTAACTGTTAGTTTCATCAACCTCCTGATAGTTCTCAGGATCATTGCCTTACTCATCTCATGTGTATAAATGTATGGCTTCACCCTTGTCATGTTTCCTAGCTTTTCTCCTTCCCCTCTTTTAGGTGTTTAATCCTCAATTTCTCGCTTTCCTTTTAATTGTGTTATACATTTCTGTTTGTATTTCTTCTTTTGAGTTCTTATACTAGGGTGAATATTATATTGTCTCCCTAGTATGAGAACCCAGAAGAAGAAGTAAAACCTGGAAGGTATAACAGATACAGTTAAATGGAAAGAAACGTAACTTAAGGATTAAACATGAAGAGGAGAGAAAGGAGGAAAGATAGGGGAAAAAAAGGCAGGGGAAAAACCTGCCAGTATATATACAAGATGGCTGCGGTGATTGTACTAAGAATTTCCATCAGTTTTTTTGAAAATAGCAGTTAATGTGTAGACAATTCTGTAGAGAATAGCAGGAAATTCTCACCTTGAATAAATATTTATGCTGATTTTCTGCTAACTAAGCAACTACATTGACCAGCCATGTGTAATACAAAAACAATGCTTGAAATTCCTGTCATTTTGGTCTTCTAAATGTGTGCCATTTCTTTTTTTTTATTTTTATTTTATTTTTTATTTTATTGAACTACAAATGTCAATCAGACAGTTTCAAGACACCTTAACAATACAGATTCGATGAATTAATACATTGCAAACTGTTTTCATAATGTTTTGGTATTGTACAAGGTGCATACATGATATTATATTTACAGATATTATTTTAGCAGATATCTCTTTTCAGTGAATTAAGAGTGTAGCTGCTTACTTATCTTATTTTTTATACCTGAATTATATCAAAAATTCAATAATTATTTTCCTAGTGGATGACCATAGTACTAGAAGCTGACATAATATCCTGTCCAACCACCATTAGTGCAGATCTTGCCTCTCATAGAATTATGTAGAAGCACAGTGTTATCTATCCCAACTGTATTGTCTATACATACACATCATGATTTTTTCTTTCTACACCCCTTCCTTTGTCTACATCTGTCAAAGGTGGGCACTCCATTGACATTCAACTAACTTAGGTGCTTGAACTCGACACCACAATCCAACACAGTCCAGCATTCTACAACAATAGTGAGTTATTCAAAGAAATTGTCGACCATAGCCATTTACAGCTCAGCTTAATATTATGGCCCCATGATGTATACTTCATTTTTATACTTTTCTGCTGGATGGTTAAGACCTAGATAGA